>JAAQRG010299399.1:0-11493 GCA_011634625.1 Babylonia areolata
ACACACACACACACACATATACATATATATCTTAAAACAGGCTAGGCTAATTTCAATGAAAGGCCTGACTGTTTTGCTCGGCGCTTGTACACACTCCACGCAGGTAACCAACGGATCCACATTCACACAGACAGCCGCAGTAATTATTATGCCGTGCGCAGAGCTACATGCATGCACAGGCACGCACAAAAGTGACACACACGTGCGCGACATGCATGCACGGACATGCACAAATTACTGACACGTGCATACTACCATCACTTCGATCCACCTCTCCCATCCAACAAATACACACACACAACGTCCAAATGCACGCACGCACGCACAAACGCCGTCGCGAGCACATACACAAACACAGACGCACACAGACACACAGACACAGACACACACACACACACACACACATACACAAACACAGACACACACACACACACTCACACACACACACAGAGCCCATATACACAGGGTTTTTTCTCTCCTAGTTAGTAGTGTGATGAAGGTTGGAGATAGAATTATGACAACCGCTGTCAAACACACACACACACACACACACACACACACACACACACAGAGAGAGAGAGAGAGAGAGAGAGAGAGAGAGAGAGAGAGAGCACTGATCATCATTATCATTATCGTCATGATCGTCAGGATTAAAAGCGAAGTGGAAACTAAGGGGGGGAAACCCTCTATTCAAGTCATAACACGTTCCCGCTCTATCCGTTTTTAGTTCGACGCACATAATTATGTCAGCAAAATTGACCGAGCAATCTGACGGGCGATATAGCCGAGCAGTTAAAGCGTTGTACTTTCAATCTGAGGGTCCCGGGTTCAAATCTCGGTAACGGCGCCTGGTGGGTAAAGGGTGGAGATTTTTCCGATCTCCCAGGTCAACATAAATTATTATGTGCAGACCTGCTAGTGCCTGAACCCCCTTCGTGTGTATACGGAAGCAGAAAAAAAATCAAATACTCACGTTAATCCTGAAATCCATGTCAGCGTTCGGTGGGTAATGGAAACAAGAACAAACCCAACACGCACACCCCCGAAAGGGACTGTGGCTACCTACATGGCGGGATAAAAACGTAAAAAGCCTATTCGTGTACATACAGGTGCAGACGGTGAGAGTTGCAGCCCACGAACGAAGAAGAACGAGTAGTCTAAGTTATGAAAAAAAAAGTGTAAGCTATTCATAGCGCACTGGACTGCATTTTATTGTCAGCAGTAACAATGCAAACAAACAAGTTTCATTAATTTTTTGAAAGTTTGAAATAAACCGGTTCTTTTTCCTAGCTGCAATAAACTGGTGTATTGTATGCAACGGAAAAAGTATATTATACACTACAATGGGATATTACAAAAATAAAATAATAATAATAGTAATAATAATTGCAGACCCCTTGGACAGATCGTGCTTTCCGATCGGGGGGGTGGGGGGGGGGGGGGTGCGGGGGTGCAGCTGAGTGTTGAAATAACTCGAACACTGATACACTGATGTGGTACAGCTGAACTGAGAAAAAACAAATAATGCAATTTGACGAGGAAATATTTCAGAATTGATTTTTCTTTTTTATTCATCTGTTTATAGTTATCTTAAAACTGTCCGGCTGAAATGACAGAAAAATGTGGTGTGTGCTCAAATCTTTCTCTCGAGCACAGAGGGAGAGAGAGAACACTGAACACTGAAATGTTTAATTAATGTCATTAGCTGTAAAGCTCTAGTGACATAGTAGGTACTAATCAGAACAAAATGGTGCAAAACATAAAATGGAACAGAAAGAAAAAACAGAACTGAAACAAAATAAACTGATAAAGAGATTAGCGATACTTTGGCACTGTGTTATTAGCTTAAAGTACATGTGGCAGATAGAGTCTCCCGTCGGACCGACAGATGAGTAGGCAGGCAGGCTTATCTGTCGGTGTGTGTCCTCATATGGGAGAAGAGGCCGATTCTGGATGCGCAGTACTTCCCACAGGTGTTCCAAGGGAAAACGTCTCCAGAAGTTGAGCCCTGCTTCCTTCGCTCACGCTTCTCCTTAATGGCCAGCGTTCTCTTGTTTTCAAACGTCTTTATGCCACTAGAGCACAGCATCCTCCAGCGACAGCGGTCAAGGGCATCAGTTTCCCAGGAAGCGATGTCTATGTCACAGGCTTTGAGGTTTGTCTTCAAGGTGTCCTTGAAGCGTTTGCAGGGACTTCCAAGTTCACGGTGGCCTTCCTTCAGCTGGCCAAACAAAAGCATCTTCGGGATCCTGCTGTCTGCCATGCAGACAACGTGTCCTGTCCAGCGTAGCTGGTACTGGATCAGCAGGCTTTCGAAGCTGGGCAGGCCGCTCCTCTCTAGGACCTGGAGACCCTGTCTTGCCACTTTATGCCGAGGATCCTTCGCAGGCATCTGTGGTGAAACTGCTCAAGTTGTTGAATGTGACTGCGCCACATGTGACAGGGGGGGTAATTAATGTCTTTTTTAAATATTTTTTTTTTTTTTTTTTTTTTTTTTTTAGTTGTTCGTTTCCAGGGTTTGGACAGTACACAGAAAACAAAGTACATATAAATCGTATAATAAATATTTTCGCATGTAACATCGACACACATCATATCAATTCAAACACTAAAGTACATAAAAATCACGAAATAATTGTTTATGCCTGAACATCAAAACCCATCATATCAATACAAACACAACTATAATTACATTGTCGGGACTGACCATCCAAACGTAGCCCTTCCCTTCCTTTTTATCAATGCTTTTTCCCCATAGAACCCATACAACACATATTAATTTTTAATTGATTAATGAGTATTTGGACCGATGATGGACGTTTACCGTATATTTATTGCCTCGGATACATATTTTGCAAGTGAAAGTATCATATTATCTTCATGTTCTGTCATCAGTATGCCGAACAAAATCTTTTCTCTGCGCAGGAGAGAGGGAGAGAGCACACACACACACACAGAGGATGATGAGGGGGAATCTAAACAATATTTTATCTTTTGCAATGGAAACATGACTGAATGCAAATGACCCCAAACTTGAAACTGTTCATTTTCCCAACAAACTGAATCACGAGTAACTAGGGAATGTGTGACATTCTTTTTTCTTTTCTTTTTCTTTTTTCTTTTTTTTCAGCAGCTGAAAAAAAAAAAGAACAATGCAGTGAATAAACAACTAAGACAAAGCCTCCATAGCTCACGTGTTGTTCCTAATGAACAACAAAAAACAAAACCGAAAACGCCGGGTGTGGTTAGGAGGTGGGGGGAGAGACTGGTTGGGGGTTACCAGTCACGCGACACATTGCAAACAATAATATAGTTCACCATCAGAAGCTGCCCTAGTGTATGTCGAACAGTCATGTGTGCTGGAAACATAGCAATTCTATCTTAATGCATGTCGCATCCGTCTATCGGTATTTCATTGTTTTACGATCATAATGTTATTATACAGAAGTGTCGAACTTTCAAACTTCCCCTGTCATAACGATTTTTCGACCTCGACAAACCAAAATCGCTAAACGCATTTTCTGAAGTAATGCATACCTATTGGAAAGTCACTTGATCCAGACAAGGTACAAGTCCATTACTTTCGACAAAATTAATCATGATCGGCGGATTGATCGACACTATCAACATGCTTTTTCTTCTTCTTCTTCTTCTTCTTCTTTTTTTTTTTGTTTTTTTTCTTTTTTTTTCTTCTTTTTTAATTTTTTTTTAAAAACTACTCATTGTCGGGACCCGTGAAAATGGAGGGTGTTCTTCAAAAACTGCGTACCGGTTTCTTTCCAAATAATGGCGGAAGTCAGCCTCATTTCTACAACCCGGGAAAGTCTTCAAACGTCGCGCGCATGTGTAGTGCGAGTTTCGTCTGACAAAATGAATAATCTTGGGACCGCGGCAAGTCAGGATCTGGTGATTTACATAATCGATCGTGGACATTATCTATACTGCAATAATGATGAGGCCTGGGCCCAAGTCATCTCTAAATAAAATTGAGCAGCACCATTCGCCTCCTTTTAGTAATGATTATCTTATCACGAACTATCGATGTAATCCGCGTGCTGATAATAATACATGCATAAGAGGAAGTCACTGTTTCATTTGCTACACTGCTTATTGCGAGACAAAAACCACTTCGGCGATTGCAGACAGGATAAGGCCTTCAAACTGAGTGTGAAATGCAATAAACTTTCTATACCTATGCATGCCTGGCGTTGTCTTGAAATCTAACGTTTTAGATGAATGAGAATCGGTTAAACACACGTCGCGCGCGCGCGCGCGCACACACACACACACACACGTCGCACACACACACACCACACACACACACACACACACACACACACACCACACACACACACACACACACACACACACACACACACACACACACACACACACCACACACACACTTGTATATTCACAAATGTGTCCCACTGCATCGCAGGACTTTGTTGCTCCTGGCAAATATAAATTTATTATACTTCAATGTAACTTCCATACGAAGCAGAAGAAATTACTGTCTGAACTAAAAATTAGAGAAAATGGCTGCTATTAACTGAGATAAAACTGCTAAGTTTTGTGAATGAGACAATAAAATTATTTTTAAAATGTATACCCTAACAGTAGACTGACCGTGGGAACATTTTTGGATTCTTATCATTTTTGGTGCCTTTCCCAAAAGTTAGAATGCGTGGAGAGAATTTCTTTCTTTTCCCATTGTAATGCCAAGTGTGTTGACACTGAGACAATGAAGACTGTTTCTAGACAAAACGAGTTTAGTTCAAGTTTAACACGAAGACACACAGACACACAGACACTCAATAAAAAGGGGTTATTACATACACTCACATTATGTGTAAACACATAATTATTATACAGACACACTCAAGACAAAGGGTTATTACATACACTCATATTATGTGTAAACACATACAAAAGCAAACAAACAACAAAAAAGGCTTCACAATGGACAGTATCTAGGGTATTTATGACACATTTCCGCCTCATCGATCTGTAGTTCATCAAATAACACGGAGTAAGTCAGGCCTAAATGATGAGTGAAAATCAACGGAAATGCACTGAATTGTACATGTGAATCCGATTTCCAATGACAGTCGTGGAAAAAAAGACACAAAAAACCCCAACCCTGATCTCTTCTAATCCCCTCTCTCTCTCTCTCTCACACACACACACACACACACACACACGCACACACGCGCGCACACACACACACACACTCACGCGCGCGCATACACACACACACACACACACACACACACACACACACAGCATGTTGGACAACGGGATTGCAAAATTCAATGAACGCTGCAGTTCACCACGATGTTCTTTCTTCCATGACTATGGACGATAGGGCGCCTGTGGAGTGGCCGGGCAACTTATCAATGGAGCTGTGAACTCACCCAGCTGTGAACTTTGTCCACTCACCCAGCTGTGAACTTTGTCCACTCACCCACAGCCTGCCATGACCCAGGACTTCCCTGTATCAGTTTTGCTGAGGAAGGATGTGAGAGAGAGCACGGAAACGTTCAAGTTTGTCTCAGCAGACCTTTGATTCTGGGTACAAATGAGTGAGTGACTGAGTTTTGATAGTTTCGGGGGTTGTTGGTGGTATTTTTTATTGTGAACTATTTACGATTGCGTACCATGACTTGTGTCTGTGTGCGTGCGCGTGTGCTTGTGTGTATTGTGTGGGGGGTGGGGGGATGAATAGTTTTCAATGATGTTTGGTATCTTCTGTTCAATTTTTCCTTTTTGATATTTACATATGTGTTCTATTTGTAAACGCCTATGGCTTATTTTCAAGATTAGGCGTAAATGCTCTTAATAATAATAATAATAATAATAATAAAGGAAACTTTCTAATATCTGAGTAACTTAAGCTTTCGGTGATAAGAAACTTAAGGGAGAGCTAAACAGCACGAGGTCTTCAGGGAAGAAGCCCCCCTCAGTCAGGTGTTTCGGCCCTTTACTCCTTTCACTCTAAGCTTTGATTCTGGGTACTAAAGGAAACTTTCTATGACTAGTATCCGGGTAAGCTTTCCGGATTTTTTCAATTCAACTCTAGGTGCGTTCATTCTTCAACAAATCATGAATAGTTTATCCAACTTCTTCCTATAATTACCTATCCATTCAAATGTAGGGTTCGAATCTCGGTAACGGCGCATGGTAGGTAAAGGGTGTAGATTTTTCCGATCTCCCAGATCAACATATATGCAGACCTGCTAGTGGCTGAACCCCATGCGTGTGTATACGCAAACAGAGAATCAAATACGCACGTTAAAGATACTTTAGTCCATGTCAGCGTTCGGTGGGTTATAGAAACAAGAACATACCCAGCATGCACACCCCTGAAAACGGAGTATGGCTGCCTACATGGCGGGTTAAAAACGGTCATACACGTAAAAGCCCACTCGTGTTCATACGAGTGAACGTGGCAATTGCAGCCCACGAACGAAGAAGAAGAAGAAATATAGGTACCACCCTTTTCTTTGTGATCAGCTATTAAAAAAAATAAAATAATAATAATAATAAAATAAAAATAATAATAAAACCCACAAGACCACCAATAACTGACCACAAACATCTCGCACAGCAGGCGCCTCTGGTCTGTCTCTTTTTTTTTTCTTTTTTTTTTTTTTTGTTCATTCTTCATTCGGGCCCACAGCAAGGTTTGTGTCTGGTGGTGATAGCAACTGGGCAATTGGCAACAGCTGTCAATAACAGCCTATTGATCTCTCTCTGTCCCTTCCCTCCCGACACTCCCCCACCCTCCTCCTCACTCCCTCTCTCTCTCTCTCACCCGCCCGTGGTGGGAGAAACCCATGACGTCGTCAACAGCTATGTCAATCTCTGTATGGAGCCTGCCCTACATGTCGCCGCGCGCACCTGACCCCCCCCCCCCCCCGCCCCCTCCCCTCACCTCCCCCCCACGCCCCACCCCCCACTCCCTCCACCCCGTTCTTTCTTTTGTGGTTCTACCTGCTCCATTGTCTGTCAGTGTGTGTGTGTGGGGGGGGGCGGGGGCAGGGGTAAGGGGTGGGGACAGGGGGAGGAGGAGGACGGAGGGGGAGGAATAGAGCTGTGTGGCAGAGTGGTGGGGAGACGGGGGGGTGGGGGAGGGCTTGCAAACAGAACCTATCTTCGGGGTATTTTAGTTTATAATCACTCCTGTAACTGGCTTGAAGTATTACGATTCTTTCTTGGAAATTTTCTCCTTAACTCTCCAGACGCATGTTCAAATTCATTGCAGTTGCATCTCTCTAGAGCTGATCAAAGAAAAACACTTAACGCACGAAATAAGCAGTCGAGTCATTGTTTCGCCTTTCAGAAAACTGTTATAATTACGGTTCTTACACACGTGTGCAAATAACATATTTTTTGAAGGGCACCACAATATCATTCAGTGCAAAATACGTTTCTCCTTCTTCTTCTTCTTCTTCTTCTTCTTCTTCTTCTTCTTCTTCTTCTTCTTCTTCTCCTCCTCCTCCTCCTTCTTCTTCTTATCCTCCTCTCCCTCCTCCTCCTTCTCCTTCTTCTCTTTCTTCTCCTTCTTCCTGTTCTTCTCCTTCTCCTCCTTCTTCTTCTCTTTGTTCTCATCCTCCTTCTTCTTCTCCTCCTCCTTGTTCTTCTCCTTCTTCTTCTTCTCTTCCTTCTTCTTCTTCTTCTTCTTCTTCTTCTCCTTCTTCTTCTCCTTCTCCTTCTTCTTCTCCTCCTTTTTCTTTTTCTTGTCATTCTTCTTTTTCTTCTTCTTCTTCTTCTTCTTCTTCTTCTTCTTCTTCTTCTCCGTTTTCGTTTTCGTTTACACCGTGCGCAATGAAATAACGACAAGCATTAATTCTCAGCAAAAGACAATTGTATTGATCAGTTTGTAATGAACGAAACCAACTTTGGAATTCCCACACAGACAGACACACTCTCAATCAAACCCATCATCGATTAGAAGATTTTGCGTTTCGACATTGCCAGAAAAAAGAAGAAGAAAAACCAACATTGCTGAACGTGGGAATCATAATAACATAATTTTGTACAGATGGCTGGAATATTATCAATCAATCAAAAACACTTCATTAATCCATATGGAAATTAAGTTGTGCAATCACAGGCTCGTTGTAAACACTAGCATAAAATCATCACGCGCAACATAAATAGAGATTAAAACTGGTCAAATAAGAATTCCCAACAGCTGACGATCGACTACCCCCTCCACTCCTCACACATACTCACGTTAAGACAACAGGGTATTGCACAACAATATTTACAAATGAAAACATCCAACAAAAAAACGGTATATATTACTAAAAATGACATGCGCGCGCACACACACACACACACACACACACACACACACACACACAGGCAAGTGCAGATGACAGATGAAGGCGACAACGTAGTCGTCACGCACAAGAGAACAAGACATTTCAAGTTGAGTGCAGATGTACCCTGTTTCGCAATAAATCACACACACACACACACACACACACACACACACACACACACACACACACACACACACACGCGCGCACACGCACACACAGGGGAAGGGCAAAGCGTGGTCCCATTTCAAGTCAAGTACTCGTCGGTGCTCCCCCAACCCCTCCCATCCCTCCACCCACCCCAGATATGATACGTGTACCCAATTTCGAAACGTATACCCTGACCCTATCCCACCCCGAGTCATGCAGTGTTAACTCACCACCCCAAGCAGCGTGCGTGTACCCAAAAAGGCCAGTGCATCTAAAGATAGCGCCGGGTACTGTCGGACCACTGCGTTGCGTAATCTTATGGGTACCTTACCTGGTGCACACAGGTGCAAAAAGTGTCACGGTCTTTCCAGCGGGCCACATCAAGTTCACGTGATCGTGCAACAACACATCTATAGTTAGCTTATCATGAGAAGGGGGGGAAGTCCCGGCAGTGAATTTATATCGATTATCATCAGTAATCATTTACGAAAAATGTCGGTGAACGATATATATTTTTCTCTCTCTATTTTTTCCCCCTTTAACTGTTTATTTTAATGCGTAGTTAAAAAAAAAAAAAAAATTGTTAATGAACACATTTGAATTACTGGACAAACAGGAAGAATCATACAATATAATTATAGAGTTTACGTGAGTGACTTTTTATTTTTAACTTTGTAACTTTATTCTCCTCTCTCTCTGTGTGTGTGTGTGTGTGTGTGTGTGTGTGTGTGTGTGTATATGTGTGTGTGTGTGTGTGTGTGTGTGTGTGTGTGTGTGTGTGTGTTCGTTCGTTCGTTCGTTCGTTCTTTAGTTTAACGTCTTTTCTTGATGGAGTCTCACGTCGGACCGACAGATGCGTAGGCAGGCAGGCTTATCTGTCGGTGTGTGTCCTCATATGGGAGAAGAGGCCAATTCTGGATGCGCAGCACTTCCCACAGGTGTTCCAAGGGAAAACGTCTCCAGAAGTTGAGCCCTGCTTCCTTCGCTCACGCTTCTCCTTAATGGCCAGCGTTCTCTAGTTTTCAAACGTCTTTATGCCACTAGAGCACAGCATCCTCCAGCGACAGTGGTCAAGGGCATCAGTTTCCCAGGAAGAGATGTCTATGTCACAGGCTTTGAGGTTTGTCTTCAAGGTGTCCTTGAAGCGCTTGCAGGGACTTCCAAGTTCACGGTGGCCTTCCTTCAGCTGGCCAAACAAAAGCATCTTCGGGATCCTGCTGTCTGTCATGTGGACAACGTGTCCTGTTCAGCGTAGCTGGCACTGGATCAGCAGGCTTTCGATGCTGGGCAGGCCGCTCCTCTCTAGGACCTGGAGGTTGGAGACCCTGTCTTGCCACTTTATGCCGAGGATCTTTCGTAGGCATCTCTGGTGAAACTGCTCAAGTTGTTGAATGTGACGGCGATACGTCGTCCATGTTTCACAGCAGTACAACAAAGTGGTCAGCACAACAGCTCTGTCGGTTTTGATTTTGGTGCTGAGCCTGATGATTTTGTTGTTCCACAGCCTGTTGTTCAGTCTGCCAAAGGCGGAGCTGGCCTTGGCGATGCGCAGCGTCACTTCTGCATCAAGGGCTCCGTTGCTGCATAGGGTGCTGCCCAGGTAGCAAAACTTGTCGACTGACTTGATCTCTGTGTCATTGATCTTGATTGCAGGGGGGTGAGGGGAGGGGCGGCACTGGCGTTCTGTGAGCTAGCTGGTTGGTACATGGACTCGGTCTTGCTGAGGCTGATGGTGAGTCCAAAGCGCCTGCAGGAGGTTGAAAACCTGTCCATAATGAACTGCATGTCCTCATGGGTGTGTGCAGCAAGCGCGCAGTCATCAACGAAGAGGAATTCTCTCAACAGTGCCTCAAACACCCTGGAACTGGCGTGGAGTTGCCGCAAGTTGAAAAGTTTGCCATCTGTGCGAAACTGAATGTAGATGCCCAGGTCACAGTCTTGGAAGGCATCAATCAGCATGGCAGAGAAGAGAATGGAGAACAGTGTGGGTGCCAGGACGCAGCCCTGCTTCACTCCATTTACCACAGGGAACGGATCCGACATGTCAGTATTTTCCTGTACTCTCGCCTGCATGCCATCGTGGAAAGACGCAATCAGCTGGATTAGGCTCTCTGGGCAGCCGAACTTTAGGAGGATCTTCCACGGACCACGGCGGTTCACCGTGTCGAAGGCCTTAGTCAGGTCTACAAAAACCATGTGGAGCTCCTTGTTCTGCTCACGGCACTTCTCTTGCGTCTGGCGTACGGCAAACACCATGTCACATGGTCCCCTGCCTGAGCGGAAGCCACACTGTGCTTCAGGGATGACTGTGTTGGAGACATGGTCAACCACTCTGTTCAGTATGATGCGGGCGAAGATCTTGCCGGCGATGCAGAGGACAGAGATTCCACGGTGGTTATCGCAGGATGTTTTGTCTCCCTTCCGTTTGTAAATGTGGACAATAGAAGCATCCTTGAAATCCTGTGGGATCTCCCCTACCTCCCAGATAGACTGGAACAGTCGTTCTCATCAAACCAGTCTTTGTGGCTCCTCTGTACAAAGCCGAGTGTGTCAGCTGCTGCTGTGTACAGAGCATCTCTAAAGGTGCTCCATACCTCTTCTACATCAGTCGATGCAGGAATTTCTTGGAGAGCTACTTGGATTTGCTGCTGCAGCACGTCCTTGGTGATAGGGAGGTGGTGGATGTTCAGCTTCCTAGGGGGGTTCTGCCTGGCTGGTTGGAGCTTGCGTGCAAGTCTAATGTTCATCTTGCTGCGTACCAGGCGATGGTCCGACCAACAGACTGCTCCTCTCATGCAGCGTGTAATGGAAACATCACCTCTGTCCCTCTGCCGGACAATCACATAGTCCAGCATGTACCATTGCTTGGAGCGGGGTTGGATCCATATGTTCTTGTATTTGTCTGCTTGTTGGAAGAGGGTGTTGGTGATGGTCAGTCCATGCTGCGCGCACAGCGAGAGCAAAAGCAGTCCGTTGGAGTTGCACTTGCCAGTGCCGTGCTGTCCTAGGACTT
>JAAQRG010299400.1:0-15051 GCA_011634625.1 Babylonia areolata
ATGACTGACTGACACCAGTGCTGTCTGTTGATGACTGACACCAGTGCTGTCTGTTGATGACTGACTGACACCAATGCTGTCTGTTGATGACTGACTGATACCAATGCTGTCTGTTGATGACTGACACCAGTGCTGTCTGTTGATGACTGACACCAATGCTGTCTGTTGATGACTGACACCAGTGCTGTCTGTTGATGACTGACACCAGTGCTATCTGTTGATGACTGACACCAATGCTGTCTGTTGATGACTGACACCAATGCTGTCTGTTGATGATTGACACCAATGCCGTCTGTTGATGACTGACTGACACCAATGCTGTCTGTTGATGACTGACACCAATGCCGTCTGTTGATTACTGACTGACACCAGTGCTGTCTGTTGATGACTGACACCAATGCCGTCTGTTGATGACTGACTGACACCAATGCTGTCTGTTGATGATTGACACCAATGCCGTCTGTTGATGACTGACTGACACCAATGCTGTCTGTTGATGACTGACTGACACCAATGCTGTCTGTTGATGATTGACACCAATGCCGTCTGTTGATGACTGACTGACACCAATGCCGTCTGTTGATGACTGACTGACACCAATGCTGTCTGTTGATGACTGACACCAATGCTGTCTGTTGATGACTGACACCAATGCCGTCTGTTGATTACTGACTGACACCAGTGCTGTCTGTTGATGACTGACTGACACCAATGCTGTCTGTTGATGACTGACACCAATGCTGTCTGTTGATGATTGACACCAATGCTGTCTGTTGATGACTGACTGACACCAATGCTGTCTGTTGATGACTGACACCAATGCTGTCTGTTGATGACTGACTGACACCAGTGCTGTCTGTTGATGACTGACTGACACCAGTGCTGTCTGTTGATGACTGACTGACACCAATGCTGTCTGTTGATGACTGACACCAATGCTGTCTGTTGATGACTGACTGACACCAATGCTGTCTGTTGATGACTGACACCAATGCTGTCTGTTGATGATTGACACCAATGCCGTCTGTTGATGACTGACACCAATGCTGTCTGTTGATGACTGACACCAATGCCGTCTGTTGATTACTGACTGACACCAGTGCTGTCTGTTGATGACTGACTGACACCAATGCTGTCTGTTGATGACTGACACCAATGCTGTCTGTTGATGATTGACACCAATGCTGTCTGTTGATGACTGACTGACACCAATGCTGTCTGTTGATGACTGACACCAATGCTGTCTGTTGATGACTGACTGACACCAATGCTGTCTGTTGATGACTGACTGACACCAGTGCTGTCTGTTGATGACTGGCTGACACCAATGCTGTCTGTTGATGACTGACTGACACCAATGCTGTGTCCAGATCGACATGGTGCAGATCAAGAAGTTTTTCCTCGAAATGACCAAAAAGACTCTGTGGAAATGGCTTCAGGAAGACACCAGCTTCAACTTCAAGAAACTGCTCCAGGCAATTGTGGGCAAGAATTAACTCTGTCAGCATGCAGACATCTGAATCTGGCAGTTGTGACATAGATCCAGCACTTTTTGTTGTTGTTGTTAATTCCCTACCTTTGTGGACTCTGAGCAGTTCTTACACACATCAAGTACTTTTTAACGTTTTTGTTTTGAATTCGTATCTTTTTTGTTTATGTAAAAAAAAAAGGATTCAATGCAGTTCTTGCACAAATCAAGTGCTTTTTAATCATTTGGTTTTTAATTCCCTATATTCCTGTAATAAGTGCTCATTATTTGGCAAGTTGATCATATACATACACATTTAGATCTTGGATCATTGATGTTTTCTTTCAATTCCTTAGTAATGCACAAGTCTGTGATCTTGATGAAATACATTAGTTTACAATAATATCTCGAGCATAATGATAAAAAAAAATCGAAGCAGGAGGACATCGTTAAGATAAGAAGAACTTTAGTACCTCATTAAGAGAAATGACATCAGGTGCGGCAAAACAAAAGTAGACAATTACTCAACGCAAAACATTAACCATGACTTAAAAAGAAATAATGACATATAAGACATTCATATAAAAAGTATTGTACATGTTAACTTAATCAAAATGTTGTAATTAATCATTATTGTAAACACATTGAAATACACCAAGGCTAACATTGCATGTATCATACTTCACATAGATTAAGATGACAATGATGTTATTATCTCATAAAGAGAAATTACACATGGATAGTTCTTGCTGACTTGGTGGCATTTTAAACAGCTTGAGTGTTTCCTAATAATGTTGAAGTTTTTCATATTGAAGGAATGATTGAGGCGACTTGCTGTGTAGAACACTGACATTTTGTTGAAGTCTGCCACAACAAATGATGGACATGCCGTGTTAAGGTGGTAGAAGTTGTTGAGGTGTAAATTATGATGCAGCACACATCAGGAATAAGTTCATACAATGAACTACCAGAAAACTTGACCATGCAGTGTCTGCATAGTTGGTTGATGTTTGTCAGTGCTACTAGCATATGCAACAGATCTGTGTGGAATTTATTTCATTGTGCACTGATTGCTTAATTGTTCACACAGTACCATATTTCAATAATCTGCAGTGAGTTTCATTTGTCAAATATTTGTTCTTGTCCAACAGTAAAGATCCTGTTTTTCAGAGCATCAACCATTTGATATTTCTCAAATTTGAATTGAAAATGGACTGTTTTTCCTCACCATTTATCCTATTTTTTCATGTTATAAGTGATACACTTGTTGAAATTATTTTTTAAGGAATTTTTTGTGTGAATTTCAGTTTGAAGGAGATACCAAAGCATGCAGACTGATCCAAAAATGCTACACTATATCTGCTGTCATAAAGAATATAGATGTCATTTTTTAAATGTATTTAAATGTAGCCATGTACCCGAGTGGTATTATTATATCTATGAAAGGGGGCGGCGGTACAAAAGAATTTTTTAAATGATTGATTGATTTAAAGGATAAAAGGATAGACAAGAATTCCCGCGCACAGGCCAGGAACACATAGAGGCCAGTCACTAAAGGGTTTTGCTGTTGTTTTATTTCTACAATAGTTATTTAGAATTTGAGAAGGAGAAGAAATAAAACCTGAAGAGGAGAAGAGGAAAACAGTGCATGCACTGATACGGACACAATCAAACACGTCATTAAGTGCAGCTTGTCAGCACAAGTGAATAGTAAAGCACATGTATACATATCACATGGAAGGACAACCACTTGCTATGGGAAAAGCAACATAAGATAAGATAATGCATATGTGTGAAGACCAATCACTGACATCAAATGACATTTCTAATACATTTAAATAGTGCAGTTAAAGTGATTGAAGCTATGCTGATTTAGTGAAGGTGCACTGACAGTATAGCTTATACTGTGTCAAAGTGACTCAAATGAATCAGTTTATCATGTAGCACTATACTGGAGTAAGCTGTATAGGAGAGGGCATGATAACTAAATTACAATTAACAGACTGTGATACATACCAGTTGGTTTTAACTAATAACCGATATTAATCCAACACTGTCTTGTAATCACAACAACAGAATACTACACACATCTTCCAGACCTTCACACACAAAAAAACATTGCACCGGTCAGGCCTTGAGAGCCTACATACCATAGTTTTATGTAAAACATTACTATTATTTGTGTGAATAAGTGTACATAGAAGAAGATAACACTACCTCTCATAGATGTCCTACGCAAGCCAGCAGTTCAGCTTCTTTGGAACTACGCAAAAGATTCTTCCAAATACTGCATACATGTTGAACTGATATATTTGCAAACTTTGAAGTTTTGTTAAAAATGTTGCATACTTATCTCGTTATCATGATGCCAAGTAGTTTGCCTGTAATCATTGCTATATATTTGCTAACAAAGTGTCTTTTTTCAAGTGAACAGAAATTTGTTTGTTATTTTTTCTCCATGTGACACCCATCTTGCCTTTGATGTAATGATGATCCGTCCATTTTTGTTTCTCTTATTTCTTCTGCTTGTTTGTTTGTTTTTTTCTTTCTGATGTGTTTCTCTTACATTTCTACTACCGTTTTTTTTCTAGCAGTTGTCTTTCATGTTCTTGGCCTTCTGCTCTTTGCTCCCCTTTCTATTTAATGGACCGCATTACAGTTATCTCCATTCTTTTTGCGCATACTTACTTTCCCATTTTAGATACAGCGCTTTTGTGTGAAATGCCATGTCATTTGCAAGTTTGATTCATAGTGCTGGTATTGGAGATTAGTTTAGTTGGAGTTTTTTGTTGTTGTTGGTTTTGTTTTGTTGTTTTTTTTTTGTTTGTTTTGTTTTGTTTTTCTTTTTTAACCAGACACAATGTCTCTGCACGACTTTGTGATAATTGTTGCATTCCTGTTACATTTTTCTGATTTTTTTTTTTTTTTTTTTTTTTTTACTTTGCACAGGTGCCATATTTTGATTATATTTTCACCTTTGCCTGGGTTATGTTCAGAGACCCAAACTTGATGAAAGAAACTTGTATTCACTGCTGTTTACCAAGCATAGGAAAATGCCATGATTCCTGAAGATTGTCCAGCAAAGTTTTAGTGTAATGCTGTGCATTGATGGGGGGTTTTTGTTGTTGTTTTTTCACAGTGGCTGGTACTACTCAGTGAATCAGAGTTGTGATTTGGTTCCAGCTTTGAAAACTTGTGATATACATACTGTCATAGTTTGGCACAGTCATTGACAAATACACGTACTGTGATGACAGTTTCAGTTCTCAGTTTCAGTTTCTCAAGGAGGCGTCACAGCATTTTGACAAATCCATCACATCTGCTAGGCAGATGCCTGACCAGGTGCACAACCCAACACACTTAGTCAGGCCTTGAGTGCATGCATGTTTGTTTTTATACCTATCAGAGTGGATTTCTTCTACAGATTTTTGCCAGAGGACAACACTCTTGTTGCCATGGGTTCTTTTTCAGTGTGCCAAGTGCGTGCTGCACACAGCACCTCGGGTTTATCGTCTCATCCGAATGACTAGATGCTCAGTTCCATTTTTCAGTCAAACTTGGGAGAAAGGGCGAGAGTGGGATTCGAACCCAGACCCTTGGGGAGACTGTATTGGCAGATTAAGCATCCTGCCACCTTCCTCCTGTGTGACAGATCAGTGAGAGTGATATTCAGGGGTGCAATTTTGGGTGTTAACTACTGCTATTAAAATCATTTCCAGGCCAATGAAATTAAGATGTGTGCTTAGCCATGATACTCTTTTTTTTTTTTCCTTTTTTTTAAAATTCTGGTCCTTTGCTTTTGTGTAGTCTCAGCATATTACTAGACAAACAGATTCACTGACTGGCAGCAAAACAGGTCTTTTTGACTGCCTATGTGGTGTGTTGTAGAATAAACTTTCGCAAACATTTTCCTGACTTGGTTGAAGTGTTTGAATGTGATACCCTCAAAGTGTATGTGCACCCCAACTGGCACATACACTCATTCACACACATACACACACACACACACACACACACACAAAATTATAATTACATGAAACATTTTATTTTCTTGAGAACAGTGAACAAAAACATGGACTTCAAGGGAATTCGAGAAGAGGATTAAATTCCAGTTTGGAAACTGATAAAGTCTTTGGCACTGTAATGTTAATCAAATACTGTCGAATAAAATAATATCTTAAGAACAATATGCTTTTTTGGTGAGTAAGTTTTTTTTTAATACAGCCCTATTACCACCTGTTTCCAAACATTGTTGAAAAGGTAAATCAGCATTTTAGAATTTTAATTTAATCAACAATTGAATAATTGATGCACACACACACACACCTGTGAATACACAAACACAAACACACACACCTGTGAATACAATGCACACACACACACATACACACACACACACACACATTCTCCACCCACTTACACAAACTCAGGATGTAAATGATGAGCAAAACAACTGTTCAAATCTTGATTGAAAATATGGAAACGTGTGTGAGAACTGAACTAATATAAAGAGGCTCACGTGTAGGAGAACTGAACTACACATCCAGGCACACATGCTGTGTCACATACACTCGTGCATGAACACACACACACCAGAATCAGGGTTCATAAAACGTTAAGGACCTCTTAGAAACTTGTCTCATTGGAGGCATGGTGGAAAGATATTATTTGTATTTCTTTTTTTATCACAACAGATTTCTCTGTGTGAAATTTGGGCTGCTCTCCCCAGGGAGAGCGCGTCGCTACACTACAGCACCACCCATTTTTTTGTGTTTTTTTCCTGCGTGCAGTTTTATTTGCTTTTCTTATAGAAGTGGATTTTTCAACAGAATTTTGCCAGGAACAACCCTTTTTGTTGCAGTGGGTTCTTTGCCATAAACAACCTTTTTGTTGCCACGGGTTCTTTTACATGCGTTAAGTGCATGCTGCATACAGGACCTTAGTTTATCGTCTCATCCGAATGACTGGCGTCCAGACCACCACTCAAGGTCTAGTGGAGGGGGAGAAAATATCAGTGGCTGAGCCGTGATTCGAACCAGCGCACTCAGATTCTCTCGCTTCCTAGGCGGACGCGTTACCTCTAGGCCATCACTCCACTAATTTCAGTAAGCAGCGATGTATACAGCCAATGTGATGAGCACCACTCTTAACCAGGAGTGCTTTCTGGAACTTGTGCTTCCATTCTTTACAATGAAAAAACACAGCTATCATTTACAAACCAGTTAATACTTGTAAGTATTTCACTGAGTCATTGATTTTTCAAACACATTTTTCAAGATGTTCATGAAGCACATGTACCAGAAACAGCCGTTTGTTCAGGGAGAGGCCAGTGGTCAGTTTTGAAGCCTGCATACTTGAAATCATCTCTTTTTTCTTTTTTTCTTTTTTTTTCCCCATGAAAACATACCTGCTTTTATGAAATGTATTAACAAGTCTGTATGTAGGACATTTCAGTTGCATGCCAACCACTAAACTTCTTTTTATTTTTCTATTTGTCCAAAATTAGACACTGTGGAAAGCACTTTCCACAGTACTTATACTTTCTTTGGTTCTAAAAGAGAGAAAATTTCGCTGGGTGGGGGTGGGGGTAGACAAAAAAAAGTTCTGAGGGAATCACAGTCAGTAAAAACTATGTGTGTGTGTGTGCACATACACACACACACACACACACACATACATGCACATCCACCTACTAATATTTACAGATTATAGAAAATTAATATACCTCATTTACATTTAAATGCTCTCTAATCAAAATTTGAGCATAGAAAAATATTAAAAATCAATGCCAACATATCAGCAAAACAATTTATATAGACAATTCAAACTATAAAAAAAAAGAACATAAACTGTAATACAAATTGTAAAAAGGAACACTGTGAAAAAGATCCTCGTATTAAAAAGCATATTTTAAAACGTGTGACAAAAATGTGCACAAATATCCACACACAAAAGATTATTATACAGCAACTGCTAAAACCATATTGGTGTAACACCACATCACTATTTACACGTTTTCAGAAGGTTCAATAATGTCAGCTGTTGCAGTCTTTACTGCTATACATCATATTTCTGCTCCTAACTAATGCAACCACAATGCATAACCACAATTATGTCAACCACTGCTTGACACTTTAACAAGCTTAGTATTCCAAAAGAAAAAAAATGCTTTAGCAATGTTTGATTTTGAATATTTCTATGGTATGAAGGTGTGTGTTCTCTCATGTCCAAAAGCTGGCTCAAGGAGAGAGAGAGAGAGAGAGCACTAATTATCTCCCTTATGTTGTGGTTTTCCTGAAAGTTGTCCAGTCTCTGCGCATTCTAATATTTGCGACAGGATGCAGACTGCACCCACTGTCTCTTATGCTGGTGACCATGATTACTAATTCATGTAAATATTTCATGTACTTAGGTGTACATAATTCATACATGTAAATAATGTTAGTTTCATCTGAATGAATGAATCATAAGCCAAAAAAAAAAAAAAAAAGAACAATATTATTTCTGGATTGTAAATCATTTTGGAATGTAAATCATCCTGCAGGCTGAATGTCAGCTTCAACAGAAACAAATTATCATAGACAAAATTCATTTCCTGGTACTGAGTAGTATGTCTGTCTTGCTCTAAGTAAGTTGTTTTGTTGTTTTTTTCTTTTGTATTAAAGAAAGAAAAGATTGACAAGATAAAAATGCAATGATCTTCTCACTTTTACTGGTCATGCATGCAGGGAACATTAACACTTTAGGAGTTGTGGCTTCTAATCTTTTCAGCCAATTTTGGAATGAGATACTGATGCTAGACTTTGCAGGGTTCATGCAAGTTTTAAACCACACCATTTAAAATCAATTTGATTAAAAGCCTGCAAAATTCCATCACAGCATAAACCATGATAGAAGGTACAGTACTCTGATTGCCAATGAATCACTGTCTACCACATGAATGACAACTGTGATTTCAGTTGGAAAGATCCTTTGAAGATTTTTTTTTTCTTTTCTTTTTTTTTAATTCAAAATTCTGGTGGAATATATAGGCTTTATCAAGCACTGGCTGAATTACATTCCTGTTAGCTGGTATACTTTTCTTTTGTTTTTGTCAGAAAAGACAGCCAAATTTATCAACTTTTACAAGCCAGGGTTAATTTTTGTAAAGGCCTAAAAATAACTTCTTTTTTTATGAAAATCTTTAAAACCTTTAATGCCTGCATGAACCCTGTGGAGAATCAAGGGAGAGCACTTCAGTGTCCAATCAGGACAATGTCCAAGTGATTCCCAAGACTGGAGTTTTTGGCACCTGCAGTGATGCACACGAGCACACTGACAAAACACTGCCACAACTGACGTACTGATCCTTCTTCATCAACTGATACGCACAAAACTAATTTTTCGATGTGTTGTAAACAAAATTCTCTCTCTCTCTCTCTCTCTCTCTCTCTCTCTCTCTCTCTCTCTCTCTGTGTGTGTGTCTTAAACACTAACACACACATACACACAGAGACGCATACACACTCTCACAAAGTTTCATGTATGTAAACATATAAATAAAACACACAAAACTCACACGAGCGCGCGCACACACACACACACACACACACTTTGAAAGCATTATGTTGACACCAGAGCAAAATCCACTGAAATCCTGTAAGTAAAACAAATAAAACTATCCTACTGGGTTACCTCTTTATAAGCTTAATATAAAACATATAAACTTTTTTTTTTTTTTTGCACTTCTTCCAAAACTAACCCATCACTGAGTTTACACAAACACAAAAAAAAAATGTTTTCCAGGAGTGTGGACCCAATAAAAATGAACAATTGAGCCAGTGGTTGACCCCAGCTGAGTCCATCAGTGGAATGAAACCAAAACGGAGGATGTCAGCATTGAATCAACACAAATGTAACATTGCAATCATTATATAATGCAGAAAGATCATTCATTTTCAGTGTGTCAACACAACATTATCAAAACAAATATACAGACACGCATGCACGCACGCATGCACGCACACACACACACACACACAACCACACACACACACACACACAGGCACACAATGACATGGGAAAATGGTTAGAAATATGAACACAACAAAGCATGTACACACACACACACACACACACACACACACACACACACACACACACACACCTTAAGCACCATAAGACAACACTGGTCAAATTCAACTCACATCAACATCATCAGAAAAGGGGAAACAAGAAATATGTACAACAGCCAGCACGCAAAAACCACCAAAAGTTGGCTGACAGTGAAACTAAACTATCTGCATATCAACAATTCTTTCGAGATTGTTTCTCTTGATGTCTTCCTAGTTTTCCAAAATACAATCCATAACAAAACCAAAATTAATTCATGAAAATCTCCTTCAGTGGTAGACACTGAAATGGTCAATGTTTCTTTCAAAGACTGGGACAAAAAACCCAACATATATAATATCTTTTAAAAATTAAGGGGGGTCAGGAGGGGTCAGGGGGTGGGGGGGAGTGGGGTAATCCTTCTCTCACAGTCACCGAGCTGGTCTCAAACCGGTTCACATCACAGATCAATGAACACAATGTCACAAGCAGCTGAGGGTATCTGCCCGGCCAAGGAAATCTGTCAATATCAAGGCCTGCATTCACAACATGAAAGCACCTGCAGTGCACGAAACACACCAGGCCACCAAGTTAATCTCATACCTGCAGACAGACTTTTGCTCAGTTGTGACCTAAACACACACTCAGCATCACTCTTTGTTAATCCTGCTTATCTCCAATTCTTATTCTTACAGTCAGGGTTTTCCTAAACTGGCGACCTTGATATTATATACAAATAACTGTACACACTTTACAACTGTCTTGTCTAAAATGATTAAAGAATTGATAGAAATGATTAATAAGCATAAAAAACTGATGACAGTAAAATAAGAAAGACTGAAGAAAATGCCTTTCTTTTTTTATCCAACCTCCAAATATTCTAGTAAAGCAAAGATGATCAGAAACTAATCATAATCTGCGTCACTCACAAAAATGCACTGTCAGAAAACAAGAGAAAACAAATACATGAACACCACTTGTGTGAAACTTGAAACTAAAACATATTTTGTGTGCCACATACTGTAACTGAATAAACAAAACAAAATTCATATAAACAAACTGAAATGTAATGTCTTAATTAAAAAAAACACAGTCAGAACATGATTTGCATGGAGAACAGTCCAAATATATATATATATATATATATATAGAGAGAGAGAGAGAGAGAGAGAGATTACACAATATATATATATGGAAAATATTTTACACAGTATAGAATATCAACTTCTCTCCCTCCCTCTCTCTCTCTCTCTCACACACACACACATACACACACACACACACACACAAACACACGCACGCACGCACGCACAAACACACACACACACACACACACACACACACACGCACACACACACAATTATGTCTATCATGAAGAGGATTTGTTTTTCAACATACCACCCCATCTACTTGCCATAATATTCTCTCTCTTAAAAAAAAAAAATAAATAAAAAAGATTAGTAAAACAAATACAATGAAAAGAAGACACCAACTGGTTACAAAAAAAAGAGGCTTTTTATGCTCAGTATTTCCAAGAGCAAGATGGCAAGAGATGTTATATTTCAGCACAGCTTGTATCCTGATTATAAATGTTGCAATTGAACCATATCAGCACATTTTATCAATAAAGTTACAGGTGTATACTCCTTGCAGCTTACATGCCCTCTAATGTCAACAGTACAAGCACTCTCTTTTTTTTTCTTCTTTTTTTTCCTTTTTTTTTTCTTCTTTTTTTGTTTACCAAGAAATGCAAGGCAGCCATGATCTCTACATTACGTCATGTAATATAAATAGCCAACAATGTTATTTAAGCTGTGACTGAAACCCACTTCCTCGGATTCACCAGTCCACGGTGCTAACCACTACACAGCAGTTTGGAAAGCAGATACACGGTTGTTCAAACTAGAGGCCATGAACATCAGCAATTACAATCCAGTGTCCTATGAGAGAGATGGAGGCCACAACTACGGCATGCACCACAAGTCTGATGAGAATGGAACGCACCGCTTCCCTCTAACTGGTTCGTGATGCATAACAGTTCATGATGCTTACCGTGTGCCATAACAGTTCGTGATGCTTACCGTGTGCCATAACAGTTTGTGATGCTTACCGTGTGCCATAACAGTTTGTGATGCTTACCGTGTGCCGTAACAGTTCGTGATGCTTACCGTGTGCCGTAACAGTTCATTTGTATTTGTATATATTTCTCTTTTTCATCACAACAGATTTCTCTGTGTGAAATTCGGGCTGCTCTCCCCAGGAGAGCGTGTCGCTACACTGAGAGCACCACCCTTTTTTTTTTTCTTTTTTTTTTTTTTTTGCCTGTGTGCAGTTTTATTTGTTTTTCCTATCGAAATGGATTTTTCTAAAGAATTTTGCCAGGCACAACCCTTTGTTGCTGTGGGTTCTTTTACGTGTGCTAAGTGCATGCTCCACACAGGACCTCGGTTTATCGTCTCATCCGAATGACAAGAATCCAGACCACCACTCAAGGTCTAGAGGAGGGGGAGAAAATATTGGCGACTGTACCGTGATTTGAAACAGTGTGCTCAGATTCTCTCGCTTCCTGGGCGGACGTGTTACCTCTTGGCCATCACTCCACACAGATTAAACAGCAGGTACACATTCAAAAATCATCCATGAAGTCTGACAGAAACAGGTCCTATTTGGGATTCATCATGCCTTTGGTTAATACAGACAGTGGAAAACTTGACCCAAGCAATTTTCCTATGTTCATAGTTCTCACATAAATTTCATTACTTTTTCTTTTAATCTTTTTGGATATATATCTATCCACAAAACCCATGAAAACAGATACTAAAAATGATTGTCTTGACAATTTTTTTTTTAATTATGAATATACCATTTTGAATTGATACCCTTTTCCCTCTTCAAGTGACACAATAAAATGTCTTTTTGCTGAGAAAATCTTATCTGTTTCATTGAAACAGCCACATTTTTCCAAATGTATCCTCTGGAAGTATTTTTCACCACTGTCTTCAACTGACCACACTTATTTATGTACAACTTTCAATGCAGTTGCATATACACCAACTTTCCAGATCAAGATGCTGACCCTGTACAGTCATGGCAGACACTGTTCCTGCTCCACAGTGTCAACACCACCAGGTGCAACCTGCTGGCTTCCAAAGCAGACAGAGGAAACTGCTTTTCACACCATTCTTTAGAACTGGTTCCAGGTTGGTGTAAGTTTGGGTTGAAAGGTTGTTTGGCATGAAAACTTGTCCATGTTGGTGAAAGTTTGGGTTGAAAGGTTGTTTGTCATGAAAACTTGTCCATCATGATGAAAGTTTGGGTTGAAAGGTTGTTTGGTGTGAAAACTTATCCATGTTGGTGAAAGTTTGGGCTAAAAGGTTGTTTCGCCTGAAAAATTGTCCATGTTGATGTAAGTTTGGGCTAAAAGGTTGTTTGGCATGAAAACTTGTCCATGTTGATGTAAGTTTGGGCTAAAAGGCTGTTTGGCATGAAAACTTGTCCATGTTGATGTAAGTTTGGGCTAAAAGGCTGTTTGGCATGAAAACTTGTCCATGTTGATGTAAGTTTTGGGATGAAGGTTTTAAGGTTTGTTAACTTGTTCATGGCGGTGTAAGTTTGGGGTGAAAGGTTGTTTGGTGCAAAAACTTGTCTAAACAGCTGCCATTGTTTTGCAGAATCAATGCAGTTGTGCGTACAGGTTCTCACAGCGCTCCTGCGAAGTGGTCATGAGATTGCTGTAGTGGTGCGGGAGGACTGCGTGTTTCCCTTCTCCTTGAAACGTCGCCATGTCACTGCTGCTGTCGTTGGGAATGCTGCCCTCAGGGTCAGACTTCTTCCCCTCGGGGTCCAACTCTTTCCCCTCGTCCGTTTTGGGGGGAGCTTCTGGTCCCCTGGTCATCCTTGCCGGCACCACGGGGGCTCCGTTCATGTCTACATAGTCGTTGTGGATGCTGCTGGTCTTCATCGTCAGACTGCCCGACATGCTCTGCAGACTCTCCTCCGACTGACCGGAAATCAGCGGCGTGGTGGCGCTGTCGTCTGGCTCCAGAGGGTACTGTCCTCCGCTTGCCCCCAGTACACCAACACCATGAAGAGACGCTGCGTCAAGGCCGTGGTTCATGTGCGCGGCGTTTCTGGGCACATTGATTTCCTCATACAGGCCGCTGCCACCAATCTGGAGGGGAGTGAGGTACATTTCACTGGCAGGCCGAGGGGGGATGAAGGGGCAGGGGCGATGGGGGACAGCGTAGCTGTCTGGAAGAGGGCAAGGCAGGCGAGAGTCCAGCGGACGAGGAGGTATTGGGGGGGCGGTGGCACGGTGGAAGGAGTGAGGGGCGGGAGGAGGGGGCTGGGGTGAACAGTGGCCAGAACCGCCGTGAGCGTGGTTGTAGTTCCGGTTCTCAAAGTGAACCGTGGGATGAGCCATGGCTTTCTTATAGTTGTATCTGGAAAACAGAAAAGGGCAGTTATTTCACTGGTTAGTTTAGTTTTAAATAATGGAAAAAAAAAACATTCGTAGAAAATGTCTCCATGCAACAAAAGCATGTGTGTTTGAGGAACTCAGTGTGTGTGTGTGTGTGTGTGTTTGTATGCACGTGCCCATGTGTGTGTGCATATGTATGTGCACATGTATATGTATGTGTCCATCCAAATACATGCATGGAATCAAGCACATATACACGTACAAGATGCGCCAGCACAACACATGAGGTGTTGGCAAACTACACCACTGAACTTCTGCTTTGGCTGCTAGAATGAATTAACTTGATTTACACAGGGCGGACAAAAATTTCACACTTAGGTTGTGTGAATTCAAATTGATCAAAAAAGATAAAATAAACAATAAAAAAAGAGGTACATCTTCCTTTCCCTTATGCCCTTCTGTCTTACGTTAGAACAGTCCTTACCTCTTGCGGACAATCAGAAAGATGAGCAGCAGAATCATCAGCACGATGCCTCCACTGACCAGAATGATGGTCAGAATGGTCACTGCACACACACACACACTGTCATGTACCTGAATATGTCTACAGTCACACACACACACACACACACACACACACACACACACACACACACACACACACTGTCATGTACCTGAATATGTCTACAGTCACACACACACACACACACACACACACATACACACACACATACACACACACACACACTGACATGTCCTGAAGCAGTCTACACAGCCACTCAGCGTACAACACATATACAGTAATGCTGACAAAGCTACAGAATAAATGGAAATAACATTTTCGCCTCTCCAGGCATCATGAAAATAAATGAGAGTGAAACAAGTAGATAAAGCATGGCACTAACAGTAATGATATTATTGTCTTAACACACTAAAGCTGACACTACGATATTCTTTAAAGCTAGTTAATGGTGCTTATTTCTGGTGTAAAGATGGCAATGAGTGATAAAACAGACATAAAAACAAGTACAAACAGTTGTGATGGTGATAATCTTCTCATTCTTAAGACAAA
>JAAQRG010299402.1:0-14984 GCA_011634625.1 Babylonia areolata
CAGCGTTGTTGTTTGTTGTCGGTTTCGTTTCTTCGCAGTGCCGGTGCGCAAACACTGACACACACACGTCACACACACACACGTCACACACACGTCACGCACACACACACACTATTTTTTTTCTTTCTTATTTTACTTCATTATTTTTTATTTTATTCCCCCTCAAGGCCTGACTAAGCTCGCTGGGTTACGCTGCTGGTCAGGCATCTGTATACAATAATAATGATTAAAAAAAAAAGAAGC
Organism: Babylonia areolata; assembly: GCA_011634625.1. Lineage (NCBI taxonomy): Eukaryota > Metazoa > Mollusca > Gastropoda > Neogastropoda > Buccinidae > Babylonia > Babylonia areolata. The sequence goes on from JAAQRG010299402.1 coordinate 244, forward strand.
CCTAATTGATCAGGCAAAAGGCTGATGAAGCCGAAAAGCCGTGACACTTGACATGATTTGTCCGAACGCAGTTACGCCTCCTTGAGAACTGAACTGAATCATATGTGCGGTTTGTGGTATTAAGACGTGTCGGTGGCGTAACGGTTTTTCTTTTTCAGCAAAAATGCACTTCTACCACCTTATCCACCTTGTCCTGAGCCCCATTGCCCTTCTCATGGAAAAAAAGAGAGAGTTGGAGATGAGGGAGTTGATAAACGTTACTTCCAGTCTGTTGTTACAAAATTGCGTTATTAAAACTTTCACAAAAACCGTGATCTGTATATCGTGTTATTTGGCGTCCACAAGAAAGGAACAGTGTTCCAGAAAGCATGGCGACGAAAGCATGGCTGTAGCGCAACGCCAATCGTCGTCTGGTACATGACTCAAATGGTTGCAGATTTTTGACTACAAGTGGGCCTGGATTTCACGTAACCGAGAATGGCAGAGTCACAGAACTGTGATGCTCTAAAAGTAACACCGATTTTACTCAGGGTTCTCAACATATTCACTGTTTCGTTTGTATGTGTGTGTGTGTGTGTGTGTGTGTGTGGTACAGTGGTACCATGTAATACATCCAAACAAATTTCTTTTATCGATAAGAAGGATGTTGCCATGTTAACTGATGTAAAATAGTGAGTTTGTTATGATTATACTATTAACTATGCATGATGATGCCTTCATCACTTGTACATGTTTGCATGTTTGCGTGTGTGTGTGTGTGTGTGTGCTATCATTTCCCCACAGTCATGTACTTCAGTTTAGCTTATCAATTTTCTGTTTGATTAATGTGCATGCATTTTTGTTGTTGTTGTTGTTGCAATGTCAAGTCTATATCTTATTCAGGATGAGGACTGGATATGCATAAAAAAAAAAATTTTCTCTGAGTCTCACACACAAAAACTGTGTATCTTTGCGCGCACACACACACACACACACACACACACAAACACACACACACGCACGTGCACACACACACACGCGTGCGCGCGCACACACACACACACACACACACACACACACACACACACACACACTCGCACACACACACACACACACACACACACACACACACACACTATATATATATATATATATATATATATATATATATATATATACAACTCCGGTAGAAGCCTGAGGTCACAAAGTATGTATAATTATGTCTATGAATGTGACTGACACAGAATCAGTGAGGCATGGAAAATGAAATGATTTTTCTTTATGCTGTTGAACTGAAGCAATCAACAGACTGGGTGTAATCATGAATTGAATTGTCTAGGAAATGGGTCAGTAGGTCATGGAATCAGTCACCAGTCAGGCCTGCAATAATTATTGAATAAGAAAGGGTTTAGCATAGCTGTAAAGTGAAAGCTTGGAGAATGATTCTATTCCTTCAGTAAGCAAAGCCATACAATTTGCCTGCAATACAATCCACCACAGATTTGGCAGTCACTACCACATTGCTTAACTGCACATTTCTTCTGTAGATTTTTTAAAAAAAGAACTTTTGAATAGGTGTTTGAATGAACACTTCAACAAAAATGGAAATATTTGTAAAGATTTTGTTGCCACCATTATTGTCATTGTTAGTCAACTGTAGTTCTTGACTGCAGGAAGTTGCAATAACTTGATTATTTAACCTTCAGTTATTGATCACTGTGCCTATATATTGATATTTATACATTACTAGTGTTTTTGTCTGCAGTCTTGCTTTCATTTCTGCACTATTGTTGTATAATGAGTTCATGTTTAATGTGTATGGAAAACACTAATTTGAGTGTGTGTGTGTGTTTGAGTGTGTGTGTGTGCGCGCGCGCGCGCACGCGTGCATGCGTGTGTGCTGTTGTGTATGCTTGTATGTGTGTACTTGTGTGTGTGTGTGTGTGTGTGTGTGTGTGTGTGTGTTCTGTGAGTGAAAGACAGAGATAGATAGATAGAGAGAGAGAGAGAGAGAGAGAGAGAGAGAGAGAATTAAATGTATGCATGTGAGAGACAGACTCAGTAAGTGAGAAAGGAGACTTCAAAGTTAATAATCATTATATTACGGTTCATGTGACATGTTAGCATACTTTATTGGTCCATGATCAGATTCTTGCTTGATGAAGGTCATGCTAATGAATGCCATTGTTTTTTTCCCTTTCCAGATATTGTGCATCCATGGATACAGGTATGAAAAAGGTTCAGAAAATGTTTACATACTCACCCGCATACATTGCCAGTCACTTACAATAGTTACATTAGCATGCATGCACACACACACACACATGAAAATTTTAAGTAATAATTTTACAAACATTTCTGAGCATGTTTTACCAAGGTGGTTTAAATAAATGCAAGACATACCATCTTTAAGTCTGCATAAATGCTGAGGTTAGGATTTTTGTTCCCACACGGATATCTGTTGCAAGTCTTCTTTGCACTGGCACAGTTCAGTTATACAATAACTGTGATATGCATGTCATTTACATGTAGATTTTGTGTGCATTTAATGTGATTTATGTCTTATGTACTTTGATTGAATAGATGAATAGAGTTATTCATTTACTATTCTTCATATGAAGTTGTCCTAAACTTGTTTTCATACTTGCATTGTTGCCCTGTGCGTGTGTGTGTGTGTGTGTAAATGAGTATAATTTCCTCCCCCCCCCCCCCCTTCACTTTCCCCTTACCCAGTTCATACCCCTCCCCACCCCCACCTGTCATCCATTTCAGATGAATAGGTATCAAGTTTAATTTTGAAAAAACAACACCACTTTTTAACTGATGATGTATTTGCATGTCAAACTGTTGTGTTTTACTGAACACAACACACTGTGAAAACAAAAATTACTGACAAAAATCACTGTGATGGTATGTGCAACACCCTTCCATCCCTCCTGCCCCCTCTCCCGCACCATGGGTCATGTGTGTGATTTTTCACACCGGTTTAAATGTGACTTACCTTTATGAGGAATGACTGTTATCATTCTTTAAAAATTGCTATTTCTTTGAATATGTTTAATATATTTTTTTCCTTATGATGATCCTGAAGGCAAATTTCTATAAACTCTTTTTCCAATGTTTAAGTGATTCGTTGATTGATTGTGTAATATTTTGGGACTTTTATCATGCTTCATGATACAGTGACAAGTTTTGTTTCCAGACAGAATGCCCAGTCCTTCCGACAGAAGACGGGAGCTTTTAGAAAACTCATCAAGAAAAAGGCAGAGCTAGGTAAGTATACAGCTTTTTTCCCCCATAGAAAGTCACACGTAAGAGTGCATTAGGAGGCAATAAAAATTTGGTGTGCTTACCTGAAGACCTTGTACTGTCGTACTCTCCCTAGAGTTTTCTTATCACTTCACTCACACACAAGAGTGTATCAGGAGGATTTAAGATTTGGTGTGCTTACCTAGTTTTTTTTTTTTTTTACATTCCGCCTTGAAGAAATGATGGTGAAATCAGAAAGGCAGGTGAAACGATGCTGGGAAGAGCAGATCTGCTGGACTTACTAATAACTGTTATTCGTACAGTCAGTGCTCTACATATTCTGTAAAATAACACCTTGAATAAAATCACTCCATGTGTTCACACTTAGTCCACTACACTTTGTCCACTACCACCTTTACCATACTTTCACCCTTCCTTCCACCCCCTATTTTCTACTTTACTTTTCTACAAATTCTACAAAGTGGACTGGTGGCCTGCATTGGCCTGAGAAGTGAGAGATTCTGAGAGTATGTTGATTGAATTCTACACTCACCAATATTTTCTCTCCGTCCACCGGGCATTAAGTCGTGATCCGGATGCTAGTCATTTGGATGAGGTGATCATCGAAGGTTTGATGTGTAGCTTGCACTTATGGCATGTAAAGAACCCAGGCAGGGAAATGGTTGTCCTTGGCAAAATTCTGTAGAAAAATCCACTTTGAATGAAAAACAAATACACTTGCAGGCTGAAAAAAAAAAAAGAAAGAAAAAAGGATGGTGCTGCGCTGACGCCTCCTTGAGTAACTGAACTGAGCTGAACTGAACTGTTTGATGCCTTCCGATTTATATGTTTCATTTGTTTTATTTATTTGCTTTTCATGTTGGACACATGCTGCTGCCAAAAAGCAAATTTCTGTACTGAAGTATAGACAGTAAAGTGTGTGAATCTGTGTATTCATATTCGTGTAGCATTGTGCTCTCACAGGGGAGAGCAATCCAGATTTCACTCAGAGAAATCTGTAGTGACAAAAAGCAATACAATACAATATAATACAATTCAATACAATACAATACATTGCAATGAAATGCAGTACAATACAATACAATACAATACAATACGAGGCTAATAGAGTGTCAAAGCAGAAATGAGCAATTTGAGAAATTTAATTTCAAAGAAAAGGCTTTCTCTTGTTTTTGATCAAGTTTCACTGGTGGGGATGGGAGGGGGTGTGTGTGTGTGTGTGGTGGGGGCGGGGCGGGGCAGGGCGGGGGGAGGGGGGGGGTGTCATTTACAAGCTTGTGTCTCATATGGCTCTGAGGAATCAAAGAGAAACACAATACAGGAAAAAAAAACCTTTAAAATCTTGAAACTGATTCTGCTTCACACTTAAATGATCAAATTTCACATCCCTGTCTGTTCAGTTTATCACTGTTGCAATGAATGGGAATATATATATATATATATATATATATATATATATATATATATATATATATATATATATATATATATATCTGTGTGTGTGTGTGTGTGTGATGTATAAACATTCATTTTTGCAAGCAACCATTTAGTCATGTGTTTCTGCATTTATTTATTTATTTTTTTTTAATTGTTTGGTTCTGTTAGTTCAAATCTTGAACATAATTCTCATTTGTCAATGGAAGTCATGACATTTAATGAACTAGCTTTTGTCTTTTCCTCCATGAAGACTTTCTACAACATTTCATGTGAAATCAATGTTGAATTCTTTATATATATATATATATATATATATATATATATATATATATATATATTGCATCTGATTTGCATCTGCTTTCTAGTCCCCCAGAATGTTTTGGATGGAAATTTTCTGGTGATGGAGTGATGGATTTATTAAATTCTTGTTTGTTTGTTTGCATTTTCATTTCATGTTGTGTTGATATCTTCTGTGGTTGAATATCTTACTTGATTCAGTTATGTGCATGGTTGTTTTGTTACTGTGTCGGAGACAGTACGTGAAGGATGGGATATTATTATTGGAAAATATACCATCCCTCCTGCCCCCTACCCCACCCCCCCAGGGTAATCATTGTCTCTCCTTTTCCAGTTTGATGCAAGCAGTGAATAAATGAATTGTCCTTGTATATTTGTATTACTCTTTTTGTCACAACAGATTTCTCTGTGTGAAACTCAGGCTGCTGTCCCCAGGGAGAGTGTGTCACGCCACTGACAGCGTCACCCGTTTTTTTTGTATTTTTTCCTGCCTGCAGTTTTATTAGTTTTTCTATCCAAGTGGATTTTTCTACAGAATTTTGCCAGGGACAACCCTTTTGTTGCTGTGAGTTCATTTACGTGCACTAAATGCATGCTGTACACAGGACCTTGATTTATTGTCTCATCCAAATGACTAGCATCCAGACCACCACTCAAGGTCTAGTAGATGGGGAGAAAATACTGGCAACCGCCGGTGTGATTCGAACCAGTGCGCTCAGATTCTCTTGCTTCCTAGGTAGACGCGTTACCTCTAAGCCATCACTCCACTGTGGTTGTTGAGACAAGTTTCAAAGTGGCTGACAATCCCATTACATTCTTTCATTTTGAATGTTATTTTGTTATTGTACTGATTTTAGTTTTGACCACTTTCTTGTGATCTTGTCTGTTTTGAAGTGTTCATCACTGCACCAAATCAGGTCCCACCTTCAGACACTGCTGAGGACAGCACAGAGGCGTCAGGTGTGTATGTGTGGTCATGGGTAGACATGGTATTGTCACTACCACAGCATGTTAATGTGATAATCAATGGTTTATCATAGCACAGAGGCGTCAGGTGTGTATGTGTACGGTCATGGGTAGAGACGGTATTGTCACTAATACGGCATGTTAGTGTGATAATCAATAGTTTCACATAGCACAGAGGCGTCAGGTGTGCATGTGTGGTCATGGGTAGACATGGTATTGTCACTACTATGGCATGTTAATGTGATAATCGATGGTTCCTTGTGTGTGTGTGTGTGTGTGTGTGTGTGTGCATTGGTGAGTTACAGATTCATACCTGTGTGCGTTGTAGGACATGTTTACTTGATATGACAGTTAATGTTCCTGGTCTCTGTGTGTGTGTGTGTGTGTGTGTGTGTGTACTCCATTTCTTTCAATCAACAACAAAAATGAAACCATTGATAAAAAAGTGCACAGAAAGTAGAAAAGTTGTGCATTTCAGCCTCATGCTACACTGATGTTGTTTAACTAAGGTTTAGCAGTCAAGGGGTTAAATGGTTTCTTCTTCTTCTTCTTCGTTCTTGGGCTGCAACTCCCACATTCACTTGTGTTTAAACGAATAGGCTTTTACATGTATGACCATTTTTACTCCGCCATGTAGGCAGCCATACTCCTTTTTCTGGGGTGTGCATGCTGGGTATGTTCTTGTTTCCATAACCCACCGAACGTTGACATGGATTACAGGATCTTAAACATGCAGTATTTGATTGTATACTTGCGTATACACATGAAGGGGGTTCAGACACTAAGCAGGTCAGCACGTATGTTGACCTGGTGGATCGGAAAAATCTCCACCGTTTACCCACCAGGTGCCTTTACTGAGATTCGAACCTGGGACCCTCAGATTGAAAGTCCAACGCTTTAACCACTCGGCTATTGTGCCCATCGGTTAAATAGTTTTAGCATAGGAGTTTGTGCCTATGGTGTGTGTGTATGTGTTTGTATGTGTGAGAGAAGATACAAGAGGGAAGAAGATGAAAAAATTCATATTTGGATTCATGTTCTGATTATGGGAATGTGTTTGTTTTATAGTCATGCCTCCTTTAATCAAACTGCATAAATAGAAACATACATCACTGTCTTTGGTTAAGTTTCTGATTGTGTTTGAGGCAGAGATCTCATAAAAATTAGATTGTTATTTGGAGCTAAAATTTCCATGTTAAAAAAAACAGCACTGCAAATAAAGGGATATAAATCTGTTGTCAGTGAGAGTTTGAATCAGGTATGGTGACTTCCCTTTATCCTGTTTCTCAGTTTCACTGGAAAGGGTATGTATCTTATTATTCCACGCGAAAATGCGCCACATACTTTACAAAGACCCATGAAAATAGGATATATTTATGATTAAGTCTTCTTCTTCTTTTCTTTGCTCATGGGCTGTAACTCCCAGGTTCACTCATATGTACACAAGTGGGCTTTTACATGCACAACTGTTTTTACCCCACCATGTTGGCAGCCATACTCCATTTTTGGGGGTGTGCATGCTGGGTATGTTCTTGTTTCTATAACCCACTGAACGCTGACATGGATTACATTATCTTTAACATGTGTATTTGATCTTCTGTTTGCATATACACACAAAGGGGGTTCAGGCACTAAGCAGGTCTGCACGTATGTTGACCTGGGAGATCGGAAAAATCTCCACCCTCTACCGACATTAAGTCTTTCAAAGACACATGAAAATAGGATACACCTTAATGATTTTCTTCATATTTGTATAAAATCATCCCAAACGTGAATCAATGAAATAAACAAATTCCAAACCATGGTTGTCATGCCATTTTGGTGTGTGCAGATGAAGGCAATGGCTGGTGGTTCTCCCGTGAGGATGACTACTTTCGTGCCCAGGACCCCACTGGCTGCTGCAAGGGCTATGACCTGTCTCTGTCCACCATTCTGCAGGCAGTCAAAGAGCAGGTCTGACAACACTCTACCCTCTCAACCATGGTGGTTGTTTTCGTTTTTTTCCCATCCCCTCCTTTCGATGTTATGTTGTTTTATAGGTTTACAAATGTAATGGAACATTTTTCTGCCCATGTTTTTTTGACGTGGAATGATTGATAATCTCAGAAATGTAATGGAGCTCCCATGTTGATGTACAATGATTTATAATCTGAGAAATGTAACATTGTAGCTCCTGTGTTGACATGGAATGATTAATAATCTGAGAAATGTAATGTTTTAGCTCCTGTGTTGACGTGGAATGATTACCGTAAAGTTCGGTCTATTGAGCGTACTGGTATATAAGCCGCACCTACTAAATTTTGGAAAAAATTGAACTTTATACATACATAAGCCCCACCGGTTTATAAGTCGCACTTATTTCCGGTACCGGAACACATACTGATACTAAGAAAAGCTGTCGATACTGTAGGTTATGAAATAAACACAAGCGGGAACAACACAAAGAAAAGCAAGCGAAAATACTGCTAGTGCCACACACACACAAAAAAAGAATAAACACAACAAAAAATAAGATCCATAATGTAGGGATAGTCACATTTATTTAGTGTCGTCCTGCTCACTGTATCCACTAAAATCTTCGTCTTCAGTGTCCGAGTTGAAGAGAACCAGCACGGCTTCCTCCGCCATCTTGTCACTGACTTAGCCTCGCTTTCACTTCATGAAGGTGGAGGTCGCTGCTGGTTCGTCACTTGCACTGTCGTCTGCTAGGTTGATCGCCTTCAGTTTGAAGGCTGCATCATAGGCATGACGTCGCGTTTTCGGCATGATGAGGGTGTACGCTTGAGCAGAGTAGAACTGAATGCTGATCTGAAGGCTTTAATGTGTGCGGAATTGATTTATAAAACGTGAACAGTTAGCACACTATCCTGAAGCTCATCCAGAAATTCATGGACAGAAATCATGATTTTGGTGATTTGAAGGGCAGCTAAGAATAGACGAGAACGTGACACTCCCGGGATCGTTAAAATCCGCAAATAAGCCGCTTCATTGTATAAGCCGCAGAGGTTGAAGCTGGGGTAAAAAGTTGTGGCTTATAGACCGAACTTTACGGTAATAATCTGAGAAATGTAATGTAGTAGCTCCCATGTTGATGTGGAATTATTAATAATCTGAGAAATTTAATTTTGTAGCTCCCAGTGTAAAAATTATATTTGAACCTTTGTTTGGTTAAAGAAAAACTGTTGGGAAAGATAGTATTTCTGTGGCACTTTTCCATTATTGTTTCGAGCTTCTTGTTCTTCATAAAAAAAGAAAGTAGGAATAATACAAAGGAACGTGAGAGATTACACTGTGCTTCGGGGATGAAGCTGTGGATCTGCAGAAGAACAGATTATACCAGCACGCATAACTGGGCGCTTTTGGACAGTATGACAAGGTCATGAACATAATCTCAAAGAATCAGTGTGATACTGATACTGCTGTCTCTAGAGTGTTGGGGGCAATGTGAACGTATGTACCATGCAGGGATCATGTTGCAGAGGCTCTAGTGTTGAGACAGGTTTACAGTGTGATACTGACGTTGTCTGCACAGTATGATGATGTGAATTCAGGACTGTGGTGTGTTGTACAGTATGGTAATGTGGACTGAGGGACGGTGTTATGTTGTACAGTGTGGTAATGTGAACTGAGGGACGGTGTTGTGTTGTACAGTGTGGTAATGTGAACTGAGGGACGGTGTTGTGTTGTACAGTGTGGTAATGTGAACTGAGGGATGGTGTTGTGTTGTACAGTGTGGTAATGTGAACTGAGGGACGGTGTTGTGTTGTACAGTGTGGTAATGTGAACTGAGGGATGGTTTTATCTTGTACAGTGTGGTAATGTGAACTGAGGGACGGTGTTGTGTTGTACAGTGTGGTAATGTGAACTGAGGGACCATGTTATGTTGTACAGTGTGGTAATGTGAACTGAGGGACGGTGTTATGTTGTACAGTGTGGTAATGTGAACTGAGGGACGGTGTTGTGTTGTACAGTGTGGTAATGTGAACTGAGGGACGGTGTTGTGTTGTACATTGTGGTAATGTGAACTGAGGGATGGTGTTGTGTTGTACAGTGTGGTAATGTGAACTGAGGGACGGTGTTGTGTTGTACAGTGTGGTAATGTGAACTGAGGGATGGTTTTATCTTGTACAGTGTGGTAATGTGAACTGAGGGACCATGTTATGTTGTACAGTGTGGTAATGTGGACTGAGGGACCATGTTATGTTGTACAGTGTGGTAATGTGAACTGAGGGATGGTGTTGTGTTGTACAGTGTGGTAATGTGAACTGAGGGATGGTGTTGTGTTGTACAGTGTGGTAATGTGAACTGAGGGACCATGTTATGTTGTACAGTGTGGTAATGTGGACTGTGTTTTGTTGTGTTTTACAGTATGGTGATATGAACTGTGTTGTTCAGTATGGTGATATGAACTGTACTGTGCTGTACAGTATAGTGATGTGAACTGTGTTGTGTTGTACAGTATGGTGATGTGAACTGTACTGTACTCTTTGAGTATGGTGATGTGAACTGTGTTGTACAGTACCAGGCGATGTGAACTGTGTTGTGTTGTACAGTATGGTGATATGAACTGTGTTGTTCAGTATGGTGATGTGAACTGTACTTTGTGCTGTACAGTATGGTGATGTGAAGACTGTGTTGTGTTGTACAGTATGGTGATGTGAACTGTGTTGTACAGTATGGTGATGTGAACTGTGTTGTGTTGTACAGTATGGTGATGTGAACTGTACTGCTGTTGTGATATAGTGCATGAACTGTACTGTGTTGTACAATATGAGTGATGTGAACTGTGTTGTGTTGTACAGTATGGTGATGTGAACTGTGTTGTGTTGTACAGTATGGTGATGTGAACTGTACTGTGTTGTACAGTATGGTGATGTGAACTGTGTTGTACAGTATGGTGATGTGAACTGTACTGTGTTGTACAGTATGGTGATATGAACTGTGTTGTACAGTATGGTGATGTGAACTGTGTTGTGTTGTACAGTATGGTGATGTGAACTGTACTGTGTTGTACAGTATGGTGATATGAACTGTGTTGTACAGTATGGTGATGTGAACTGTGTTGTGTTGTACAGTATGGTGATGTGAACTGTACTGTGTTGTACAGTATGGTGATATGAACTGTGTTGTACAGTATGGTGATGTGAACTGTGTTGTGTTGTACAGTATGGTGATGTGAACTGTACTGTGTTGTACAGTATGGTGATATGAACTGTGTTGTACAGTATGGTGATGTGAACTGTGTTGTGTTGTACAGTATGGTGATGTGAACTGTACTGTGTTGTACAGTATGGTGATATGAACTGTGTTGTACAGTATGGTGATGTGAACTGTGTTGTGTTGTGTTGTACAGTATGGTGATGTGAACTGTGCTGTGTTGCACAGTATAGTGATGTGAACTGTGTTGTGTTGTACAGTATAGTGATGTGAACCGTGTTGTGTTGCACAGTATGGTGATGTGAACTGTGTTGTGTTGCGTTGTACAGTATGGTGATGTGAACTGTGTTGTGTTGCACAGTATAGTGATGTAAACTGTGCTGTGTTGTACAGTATAGTGGTGTGAACTGTGTTGTGTTGTACAGTATGGTGATGTGAACTGTGTTGTACGGTATGGTGATGTGAACTGTGCTGTGTTGTACAGTATGGTGATGTGAACTGTGCTGTGTTGTACAGTATAGTGATGTGAACTGTGCTGTGTTGTACAGTATAGTGATGTGAACTGTGCTGTGTTGTACAGTGTGGTGATGTGAACTGTGCTCTGTTGTACAGTATAGTGATGTGAGCTGTGCTGTGTTGCACAGTATAGTGATGTGAACTGTGCTGTACAGTATAGTGATGTGAACTAATCTGTGTTGTACAGTATAGTGATGTGAACTGTGTTGTGTTGCACAGTATGGTGATGTGAACTGTCCTGTTGCAGGGTCCATTTGATGGCATTCTAGGGTTCAGCCAGGGAGCTGCAATGGTGGCTTTGGTACTGGGTGAACAGGAGAAGCAGTCAGGTACTGAACATCTTTTTTTTTTTTCAAATGTGTTCATACGAGTGAACGTGTGGAGTGATGGCCTAGAGGTAACACATCCGCCTAGGAAGCGAGAGAATCTGAGCGCACTGGTTCAAATCACGGCTCAGCCGCTGATATTTTCTCCCCCTCCACTAGACCTTGAGTGGTGGTCTTGACGCTAGTCATTCGGATGAGACAATAAACCGAGGTCCTGTGTGCAGCATGCACTTAGTGCACGTAAAAGAACCCACAGCAACAAAAGGGTTGTTCCTAGCAAAATTCTGTGCAAAAATCCACTTTGACAGGAAAAACAAATAAAACTGCACACAGGAAAAAATACAAAAAAATGGTTGGCGCTGTAGTATAGCCATATGCTCTCACTGGGGCGAGCAGCCCGAATTTCACACAGAAAAACCTGTTGTGATAAAAAGAAATACTAATAGAAATACAAATGCATATGCATGTGACAGGCACACTAGTTGAGTGGTTAAAGAGTTGGACCTTCAATCTGATGGTCCCGGGTTTGTATCTTGGTAATGGCACCTGGTGGGTAAAGGGTGGAGATTTTTCCAATCTCCCAGGTCAACGCCCTTCATGTGTATACGCAAGCCAAATATCAAATATGCATGTTAAAGATCCTGTAATCCATATCAGCGTTCGGTGGGTTATGGAAACAACAACATACCCAGCATGCACAACCCCGAAAACGGAGTATGGCTGCGTACAAGGCGGGGTAAAAACGGTCATGCACGTAAAAGCCCACTCATGTGCATATGAGTGAACATGGGAGTTGCAACCCACGAACGAAGAAGAAGAAGAAGAATATGCATGCATGTTCATAAGCGCACACACATGTGAAAAAAGTATAAATGATGCTCATGAGAGCTCAGTTGATCATTTATCATTTAAAAAATATTTCATAAAAAGGCTGGCTCTGCACTTTGTCTCTCACTGAGAGGAGCAGCCAAACTTTACACAGAGAAGACCGTTGCAACAAAATGCACAGTACAATGCAGTATAAGAGCTCAGTTTTTTTTTCATGTTTTTGGTTGGGGCTGAAAAATACTACAATGATATTTTAGCCTCTGGTGGGTTCAAACCTATGGCTTGTTAAGTCCATGGCAATCATCATTTGGAAAACACTGAATGGAAATGGGATTCATGTGTTACAAAGACTGAAGATGATTATTCATGTTTTGTCTTGCAGAAAAGTGGTTCCAGTTTGCTATCCTAGTGGCAGGATTTAAGAGCCGATCCAGTCCACACGATGCCTTGTATGAGAAGAAGATCTCCATTCCAACCTTGCATGTGTTTGGGGAGACTGACAAAGTGATTCAGAAAGGTAGGCCATGTTGAGTGAGAATTTTCCACCCCCACCTCACAGATTCGATGTTTGTATTTCTCTTGTTACTGCCTTTTAGTCATTGATTCTTTTTATTTTCATTTTTTCTCCTTTTAACTTAATTTGAAAAAAAAGTTTTTAGTGTGTGTGTGTGTGTGTGTGTGTGATTGTCACTGTGTGCTCCCACATCAAATTTTACCCCTAAGGTAATGCTCAAAATTCTGTCAGTTTCCCTTTTAGGTTTGAAAGCAATGGCCAGGAAATACTTACCCATTACAAACAAGTATTGAAAAATGCTTGTGTGGATTTAAGATGCATCTTTATGTGCTTCTGTTTCATTGGAATCACTGCACATTTGCTTGCTTAGTATATATTAGTATATATATAGTATATGTATATATAGTATATATATAGTATATATGTATATCATCTAATATCACTTACAGTGAAAAGACAGTAAACTAAAGAACGAACGAATATATATATTGGGGAGAAGGGAGGGGGATAGTTTGTTTCTTTTCACAGATGGCATTAGCGGACCAGTGAAAGTGTGGGTGCCTTTTGCAGACATGAGTGAAGACCTCCTGCAGTATTTTGAAGACACCGTCACGTTACAGCACCAAGGGGGGCACTTCATCCCTGCCGGGGGACAGGAGAAAAAAGTCTACCTGGAATTCCTGGCCAAGGTGAAGGAGCAGAAGAATGCCTCTTCCACCTGACAAGGCTTTGACAAGGTGCCGCACCCTTGTGTGCTTGTTAAGCGCACATACTGCTATCAGGAGATGCAGCTGAAGCTGTAAACACCGTGTGCATTGCACTGAAAATCAAGAACTGTTCAGTACAGTGCGTTCCAAAGTGCATCAGTTTTGTGAACTCGGCACATTGGATTCTGTAGAACTTGTTGAATCCTTAACCAGTTGGCTTTATTTTTCTCATCCTATCAAAGACAGAACCTGGTGTTCATTGAATGTAATCTTTATCACATGATGTAATAAACTGGCGAAAGATGGAGTGAAGGTAGCGGGGAGTTGTTCTGTCCGTGTGCAGGGTGGCAGTGGTGTTGATCCCAGTCCTGCCTGCGCACGTTTAGTTACCGCTGAAGCAACATCACCATCTGGTGCAGACACAAAACCTTGAGTGCCTGTATCATTGTGATCAATGTGGTAATCTGCTACGGCAGTGTCACACTGTGTACAACATATGTAATGTTTGTGGGATAATGATAATAAAAAAAAAAATAAAAAAAAATAATACATTAAAAAAATGTTGCTAAGAAACTGAACCACAAACCAGCCAGCAATGGAGGTGGAGAACATACAACTGACATGGTCTCTCTCTTTTGCTGTGTGCGTGTGTGTGTGTGTGTGTGTGTGTGTAAGAGAAAGAGAGACTGAGAGAGAATGAATGATTGATTGAATTAATTTTGTTTAGTGAGGAAAATGGAATAA
>JAAQRG010299406.1:0-15008 GCA_011634625.1 Babylonia areolata
AAGAAGACAGCTCTCTCTCTCTCTCTCTCTCTCTCTCTCTCTCTCTCTCTCTCTCTTCTCACCTCCCCAATTTCCACGCTTTTATCAAACTCTGGTACATTTCGAGTGTTTGATATGTATCAATGTGCTGTAAAATTCACATGACTGAATGGAGGAAATAGGGAAGAGCATCTCGCAGTGATAGTATCTTCACCACATAAAATAAAAATGTCAAAACCTGTTCATGTAGTGCGAAGGGCGTCCATACGTCATTCCCCACCCCAGCCCCCACCCCTCAAGGGTTTGTTTGTTGTAATGTAATACCCAGAGTACACAGGGCCACCTGCTTTGACCTGTCCCTTCTGGCCCAGACGCCATGGGGAGACCATTGTCACACCTCAACACTCGAGCAACCAATGTCTAATCTTTATTTCCTGCACAGTTCACCCCATCAACCGTGTTGGCTCATTGGTAAGAATTTATCTGCTCTAGAAAGAAATATTCCCAGGTAAGTGAATCTAACGCTGTCTACCTTTCATTTCGCTTGTCCCCGCTAGCACACTCCGTGTGTGTGTGTGTGTGTGTGTGTGTGTGTGTGAGAGAGAGAGAGAGAGAGAGAGAGAGTGTGTGTGTGTGTGTGTGTGTGTGTGCACGTGAGAGAGAGAGAGAGAGATAGACAGAGAGACACCCAGAGACAGATTCAGGGGATCAGGAGAACAAGAAAAAGAAAACATGAGCAGATGGACAGAATGGAAACAAAATATACAGCAAGCATAAAAAAGGACTACATTCCTGAAACGTTGTAACCAAATAATGTTCCAAATCCCACAACTGTTTCAACAAAATCATCACAAAAACTCTCGGAAAATTCCCATGAATTAGAGATGGGTCAATCTCTCGGAAACTGTAAAACATGCAATACTCTGTAAATTCGCAAACTCAAAGCAGTGAAATTAAACTGTCACTGCTGCAGTGGTAGTAATGTTTAAGAGAATATAAGCGATGCCAGCGAAAATGAAAAGAGACATGTTTGTATGAATTATAAATACAAAAAAACTCTCGGAAGATTTAAATCCAGTTTCTTGGGAAATTTTAGAAAATAGAAAAAAAAAAAAAAATCACTAACGATACCATCCACACTATTCAATAATTCAAACTAAGCAACAGCTCAAATGCTCAGAAAACTTGAAATTTTGATCCAAACTCTTGGAATTTGATATTTTAAAAACAAAGATGAAAGAAAGAAGGGGTGACAATTTGGAAGAAACGAACTCCAACCAAAAACAGAACATGAGTTGGAAAAGATGATTCCATCAGATTCTGTTTTTTGTTTTTTTCTAGTTCAGTCATTGCCATTCCATCATTTTAGCCAAGACACGTGACTTCGAGTCATCATAAAATAACTTATGAAACTTATAAAGAAGCAGGGGCAGAAGCAGAAAAAAAATAGTTCTGACGTTGTCAAACTGCATGTTACAATGAATTCATGGACTTTTGGGAGAGAGAGAGAGAGAGAGAGAGAGAGAGAGGAAGAAGAAAATGAAGAGGGAAAAGCAGGAGTGTCATGAGAAGAAGAAAGATAGGAAAACCAAAGGCAGAATGCACGAGTCATTCAAGGGTAAAAGCTTGGGTGAAAAGTCATGGCATCACCAATGAACAACACCACGTTAGAGTATGAGTGACCAATGAACATGTGGTGTGGAGAAGCTTGAAAGAGCGAAAAAAAGGACAAAAATATGAAAAAAATGTTACATAGTGGGAGCACAGAGATACCAAGGTGATTTACTATTTTGTCAAATGCCAGCATCGTCTGAATCAAACCTGAAAATGAACTACCTGGTACTTGTCAAGCCAGTCTCAAACTGATCTCGTTTTATGTTAACCCCACCCCCACCCCTGGTCCCCACTCAAAAAAACAAAAACAAAAAACAAAACCAAACAAAACAAACTCATCAGGAGCCATATTTCGTTCAGCCCTATATTGTGCCACAGTTTAATTCTTAATGGCAAATGACCTTGCTCTCCCACTCCTTCCCCACTACCAGTACCAATCTATATCATGAAACACCAGTTTTAAAAAATGCATCTTCATTGTCTTGTTTAAATTCCACACCCCCACAGCCCATACCCACCCTTCCTGGCCAACCCAAACCCAATTCTGATCCCCTTTCCCATCCACTTCACTCGCTGAGCGATGTTCAAAACTAACATTAAAAACTCGAACCAGAATTGAATTAAAGGCGTAGTATGTCATCTACCACCTTATAAGTTAGTTATACCCCTGGAATGAATCTCACATCTGCCACATGGATGAGAAAGGTCTTGGCAATCGGTCGAAAGATCGTGCAAGAATTTTTTCGCACTTTTTTTTTTTTACTTTTCAAGTTTAAATCAAGTGGAATATTTCACTGAGGTGCTCTGGGGGTAACCTTTTTGACTCGCTTGTGTAAACAAAGTGAGTCTATGTTTTAACCCGGTGTTCGGTTGTCTGTGTGTGTGTGTGTGTGTGTGTGTGTGTCTGTGTGTGTCTGTGTGTGTGTCTGTGTGTCCGTGGTAAACTTTAACATTGACATTTTCTCTGCAACTACTTTGTCAGTTGACACCAAATTTGGCATAAAAATAGGAAAAATTCAGTTCTTTCCAGTCATCTTGTTTAAAACAATATTGCGCCTCTGGGATGGACAAAAAAAAGAAAAAAAAGAATGAAGCCTAATTATATGCAAACTGCATTTACTGTTATATTTATATTTTTTGTATTCTCTAAACTTGGCACTTTGATCTGATATTCTGACCCAACAGCTAGAGCAGTCATTATTATCATTTTTTGTTCAAACAGGAACTTCTTTTGCTAAGCATGGAATTTTTATTTATTTGCAAACGTTTTGGTGCAGATAGTAAAAAGGGGAAATTACTCTGTAATGCTAGTGGAGTTAATTTGCTTTAAACTGATCTTTCTCATCTTAAACATTACATTTTGAAATAAGAGAGGCAAGGCCTTCAAGACTCACTTGTGATGCACTTTAAAAAAAAATCCAAGCTTTTTATGTATTGAGTATAATTTCAAAATGTAATGTTTAAGATGAGAAAGATCAGTTTAAAGCAAACTAAGTTCCCCCAGCAGAATAATTTCCCTTGTTTTACTGTCTTAACCAAAACGTTTGCAATAAATAAAACTTCCATGCTTACTAAAAGAAGTTCCTGTTTGAACAAAAAATGATAATGACAGATCTTTAGTTGGGTCGAATATCAGATCAAAGTGCCAAGTTTACAGAATACAAAAAATATAAATATAACAGTAAATGCATTATACTCAATACATAAAAATCTTGGAATTTTTAAAAAGTGTATCACAAGTGAGTTTTGAAGGTCTTGCCTTTCTTGATTCCTGTATAGGTAGCTAAAATTAAAAAAGTTTTATTTCTAAAGACTTGGCAATTCATAAATATACATGCATGTCGTTGCTACTGAAAAAAAAAGTAGATAGTTAAAAGCTGTAAGTACTGTATACATGCACACACAAAGATACAAGCAGACAGCGGAGTGATGGCCCAGAAGTAAGAGAATCTGAGCGTGGTGGTTGGAATCACAGCTCAGCCGCTGATATTTTCTTCTCCTCCACTAGACCTTGGGTGGTGGTCTAGATGGTAGTCATTTGGATGAGACGATAAACTGAGGTCCCATGTGCAGCATGCATGTAGTGCAAGTAAAATAACCCATGGCAACAAAACAAATCTGTTGTGATAAAAAGAAATACAAATACACAGACAGAAAGAAACATTGGAAGAGAGAGTTAAAAACTTATGGCATAGTGAACGTCTGATTAAGCAGTTAGTGGGACGCAAGTAAATACAGACAGAGAGAAAGAAACAGCGAAAGAGAGAGAAAAACAGACAAAAACTCACAGCATAGTGGATGTTCAGTGAAGCAGCAAGGAGGTTCTGCAGAAGGCAACGGCAGAGTGAACTTGATGCAAGTTGTTCGTGGCTGTGGTCTGTGAGTGGTTGAAGGTGTTGGTCCTGTGAATTTGACGACAGAAATACCTGACTTATAAAGCCGTCAGGAAGAAGGGCATCATGGACTTGTTGGGTCACGAGGACAGCAGCGATTGGCTGTGACTGGCGTCCACGCTATCGGACAGCCCGCGGCGATTGTTGGTTTTACGTCACGCTTGTTGGATACTGTGGGAGTTGATAATTGTCCACAGGGGAAGGCTCGTCACTGTGGGTACCCACCAGGCGATTTAGCAACTGTTACTCAGATTTAAGGTCCAACCGCTGGAGTCAAAAAGTGCCAGATTTAGATTTTTCATGTTATGACTGAGCAGTAGTTAAAAAAACAACAACATTCTTTGTTGTTTTTTTCATCCAAATCATTTTTATTTGGATAATTTACTGTAAAATGTTACAAAGGTTCGTTGAATATTTGCCATGGGCAGGTAGTTCACAACACGTACATCCAGAATTGGGTGAACAAGATGATAAATGACTTTCATTGTGCCAAGTCTGATTAAAACCGTCCCTTCTTGAGCCCCATCTACTGTCACACACACACACACACACACACACACACACACACACGCAGTGAGAGAGAGAGCAAGCACAATATCTCTGACAAGTTAAATAACGAAGTAATAATGCTTTCTGTATTGTGTTTCATATCAACAAATTTAGCAATGGTACCAAACAACAAAACCACTGAGTCTGATATGAAACAACAACAACAACAAAAAAACAACGGAAAGTATTACTAGACAAACCCTGTGCTGTCTTGCCCATTGCTTGGCTGTTTGTTGTTTTCCACATTCACTTTTAATGATGATTTTTTTACGGGTATGTAAGCATGTATACACACACATACCTCATTTTCTATCCCCCCCCCACCACGCACACACACACACACACACACACACACACACACACACGCACGCACGTACACAGAACTCACCTGACACTTGTGTACACTTACACCCTCGTGCATGCACACACGCACACAAACACGCAGACCCACACAGACCCACAAACACACACATACACACACGCACAGAGGCTGCGACTGATTGGCTGCAAGAGGGGTGGGAAAAGATCTCTGATGCTAAGAACGTGGCGTGTTGCTCAGTCTATTGTATTTGGAAAAGCCCATAGAGACTCTGTTCCGTTCTGAAGAAATTTGCGCAAGGTTGGTTTGGAAATGATGCCGATATTTGTTTGATTTGCAAAGCATCGTGCTCTACCTTTCATGTTAGACTTGCGGCCGCTCCCTCTCTCTACTTTTATTTCTTTGAGGCGATCGATGGTGTGATGGCCTTGTATCTGTTCTTTTTGATATTCTTTGACTTTTCTGAGGATTTCCGATTTTCCAAGATGTAGGCCGCTCGTTGTTGTTGCCTTACCAGCAAGTCTGTCAGCTCGCTTATTTCCCTCAACACCTGCATGTCCCGGGCAGTATGACCATGTATGTTTTTTAATCTGAAAGTTGCGTATTGCCTTATGCCACTCTGGGCTTCCCATTCCATTTTCAATTTTCTGTATGAGGTTCATTGAGTCGGTTAGAATAATGGCATGTTGGTTTCTGGACATATGGATAGACGATAGCCACTGGAGGGCATGTGTCACAGCTTCAACTTCCATCGTTAGGCTGGAGGTTGTGACTTTGTGGGCAGCATTATCTTCCATAATTGTTTTTCCATTTTGTTTCGCAGTGAATCCCCAACTAGATTGGTCTTTGGTGACTGAGCCATCTGTGTATATAATGATGTGCTCTTTTTTAAAAAAATTTTTTTTAACTGTTTTCTTCGATGAATAGCTTCACTCTTGCATCAGTTTTGCCCTCTGTCCACTCCCGACAATATCTTCCTAGAGTGGGTAAAATGGCTGTGTTGAATAGATGATTGAGGTTTTCAGTTTTTTTTCCCCATTCTTTTGTTTCTTTCAGGTCTTGTAGTTGGCATACTAGCTGGATTGTGTTTTCTGCCTGCCCCATCCATGATCTTCCTCGTCCTAGATGGCTGCCTTTTGGTTCTTTGACTGCGCCATGCAGTGGTTTTCTAATGCTCCGAATGCTCTGGGATGAAAAGGGTAATACAAGACAGTGCAATACAATATAGACTGAGGAGAGAGACAGACAGACAGACAGACAGACAGACAGACCTTATTTTGTGCTTTTGACAGTAACAGTATTCCATACCTGACCACCTGGCCAGTGGACAGGAATACGTAATGTTGCCGTAATGGCCAGCCACCCCGCCGCCGTCTGCCGCTGCGACGACACACAGCGGACCCTGCGTGGCTGTAGCAGACAAAGACATGGCCACCTGTCCAGCGGCAATCTCGATTGACTGGACTTTGACTGGACCTGCCAAAGGGTTAAGGGTGGAGGACTGGGGTAGGGTGGGGGTGAGAGCTGGGTGGGTGAAAGTTCATTGTTGGGATTGTCGGACCAGGCATTGTCACACACACACACACACACACACAGATACAGACATAGAGAGAATATAGACATAAAGGGACACACACACACACACACACACACACACACACACACACACAGAAAGAGAAAGAGAGAGACAGACAGACAGTCAGACAGACAAACAGTCAAACAGACAGAGACAGACAGACAGACCGACAAGCTGACTGACAAGCAGCCCACACTATCAGTTTGACAACCCAGATCCATGGACATCTGGTTTGTAGAGAGATGAGGGCTGCACACACAAAGATCTAATCACTGACCTTTGTATCCTGACATAATGCTTAATTTCTGGCAGTGAAGCCGTGATTTCCCAGGTCTGGAGATTATCATAATGCGGGAACCATTTATCAGTTAAGTCAGACAGTGTTTCGCTACGCCAGCAAGGGTGTTTCGGATTTTGATAACACTCTTTGTTGTTCAAACCTTCAAAGAGAGTTTATAAATTCAGTAGAACCCCAGCAAATATGAACAGAAGACTGAACACACACACACACACACACACACACACACACACACACACCACACACACACACACACACACACACACACACACACCTTTAATCGTATATAGTTCCTGTCTTCAGAAACGACATACATACAAAGTAAAGAAAATTGAAATTCAAGGAGATGCTCAAATAAACGCCGCTGTTCAGAGGCCCTAATCAAACAACACGCAATCAGTGTTTGGTCTTTGGTGAAGGGACACTATTTCACACAGAGCAGCGTAGGCTTCAAGTTGTGTGACGTAACCTTTGAAGTTTGAAGTTGTTTTCTCTCCAACAGAAACAGTGTGTGTCTGTTGTTTGACGTCCTCTACCCCCTCCCCTCTCTCTCTCTCCCTGTCTCTATGTCTCTTTCTGCCTGATGTAATTTTAAAGCTGGTTTGTCACACTATAAATTCATACCCTCGTGGTTACTTAGACACAACATTGCGACCTACAATTTGGCACAAATTCCAGGACCACCATACATCGTTTTACACTGTTTCAGGGCTTGAGGGAAAATAAAAGGAAATTAGATAAAATAAGATACAAAAGTAAACAAGTAGATAAGTAATTAAGTCAATGAACTGATAAATTAAAACAGAAAAAAAGTAATATAAAATGAATAAACGAATGAATTGATAAATAAATGTAATAAAATACCATATAGAAAATATATTGATCTCGATAATATGAATAACTAATGATAAATTTTTTTTTTTTAAACGGAAAAAGTGCGTGCGCGCACACACACACATGCACACACACACACACACACACACACACACATTTATATATATATATACGCACACGCACACGCACATTCGTATATTCCATTGCAACCACAACACACACACACACACACACACACACACACACACACACACACACATATTTAAAATCATAGCTAGTTGAACAGTTCCTTCCCATCCACATGACAAGTACAGTAGAAGAAGAAGAAGGACGACAAAAACAGTAGACGAAACAATCGTCCATCTGGTGAAGGCAGTATAATCCGTTTTCCCTCCTAAAACTACCCTGGCCGATTCCACTGACCTAGTTGGCCAACTCACACACAGTACACACAACTCTGGTTACAAACACTGCTGCCTTTGAGAGAGGGAGAGCGGGGCTGGGTAGGCAGTTTCACCCTGTACGGCTGCTATCTGACTTTATTGTCAAGTCGGGCAGCGTTAATTGAGTTTGCCGACAGGCGCCCTTAAGGGCAAGTTGTTCAATGCTAGGTGTTGTCTTGGTGCTGTGAAGGGTTCTGGCGTTGTTCGAGGGCATGGAGGAATGTCATGTCTTCGGTGGGCTGAGTGTCATCACTGTCATGCCCACCCGGTGTTTGGAATTCATTAGTTTTCGGCCCTCCAGCAACGGCCACTGCGACGATACGAGTGGATTGGACGTTTACAGGGTACCGGCTGCCTCTGAAGGTCAAGTTGTTGGCGGCTCTCCCCTCGCGTACTCTGGTTTGATAAAAACCAGAATCATGACTTTGCACACAATGGTGATTTAAATTTTTTAAAATTTTTATTCACAATAGAGGAGAAGGAATTGCTGTTTAATGTCCCGTCACACATACTGGTGATCGCAGACATTTTGTTAGAGTAGTGATTGTTTCATTTGAGTGCTATCATTTAGGAGAGGAGGTGGATAGTGAGAATGGTGAGCTGGGTGAAACCGGGTAAATGGAGGGTGGAATTTGAAATAAATATCTATGGCATTTTACAATATTTTACAATAGGGTGGTGTTGTTGTTTTTTTAATGTTGTTATTGTTTAAATGTGTCTGAGAAGCATAGGGTTTTTTTTCTTAACAGTAATGGATATCATTTAAAGAAGTATTGAAGATGCTCATTGTGATCACATAAGAGAGAGAGTCTCGATGACTGACATTGCTTTGTTTGCGTTATTTCTACTAGGGGACTGAACTCATTCCTTCAACGCGATAACAGGTGCTTCCTTCGTGGTGGTGTTTTCCCTTGGCTGATATTATGAGCGCTGCTTCCCTTTTTCATTTTGGATATTCCATCCTATCTCTCTGTCTGTCTGTGTTTCCATCCCATTGTCTATCTGTCTCTCTTTGTCTGTCTGTCTCTCTCTGTCTCTCTTTCCGTTACACGACCAACATCGACTTGCCGATGACTGTCATGGTTGATGCATGCATGGTATTTTCCTGTTTCCATATTCCTCCTAACACTGACATAGATTGCAGTCTCTCTCTCTCTCTCTCTCTCTCTCTCTCTCTCTCTCTCTCTCTCTCTCTCCTATTTCTGTTTCCCTCACCTTTCTTACTCTCTGCCGGTCCAACATGTGTTCGTTCTTCTCGCAAGACCATCAACTGACTCTGCAGCATTTCTCGATCACGGTAATATACAATGGTAGGAGACAGTCATACAGACACAGACACACACAGACATACGCTAACAGACACACACACACACACACACACACACACACACACACACACACACAAGTAACCACATCTCAACACCGCCCTCCCCTTCCCCCTCCCCACCTACCCCACAAAGTTCATCAACACTTTTCACTCCTTGAAGCGGAAGTATTCAAGTAGGATGACCATTAAAAGGCCTGCCAGCGTCTCCTTGCCGCAGTCCTTGACGACCACCACCCCACCACAGCCCAGCATTGCTGTTGACCATGCGAGCCTTTGCCTCATTGTCCACCTTGCACAACTCTGCCCTCTCACTCGCCAGCTCCTTGCTGTCATCAACCTTGAGGAGGAGCTTGAGTTCCTCCCATGTTTACCTGCCACATTTTTCAAGGTATTCAAGTAGGATGACCATTAAAAGGCCTGCCAGTGTTTCCTTGCCGCAGTCCTTGACTACGACCACACCGCCACAGCCCAGCGTTGCTTTTGACCGCCGTGCGGGCCTTTGCCTTATTGTCCACCTTGCATAACTCTTTCTGTTCACTCATTAGCAGCTTCTTACTGTCACTAAGCTTTAGGGGGAACTTGAGTTGATGCCGTACCCAGCAGTGTCAGAATACCTTGATGAATATTCATTAGTTGTGTTGAATGCTAACGTCGACACGTACCCAGTTCAGGTAACAAGACCAACGGCGTTAACCATACCGCGAAAGTGCTGAAGAGGGGCGTTTTTCAAAATATTTTTTCTTCATTTTTCAAATTTTACATATGATGTCTTATTGTCCATACACAGGTACATAAGTTCACCGTTCGACATGCCCCAAAACAAAGTAATTAAAAATACAAATTAACTAAAACTCAATAAGTTACGTATGAAGTCTACATTTAATTACACACACATACACACACATGTATACACACACACATGTACACACACACACACACACACACATTATTCTATTCCTCCCGTCTCCAACTCACAAAGTCCTCTACCCTCCGTGCCTACCCCCCCTCCCCCTCCTCCATTCCCTTCCGTTCCACTAGCCTCCATCCCTAGCCCCCTCTCCTCAGCCCCCTCTCTGCTCCCTTTGTGTTGAAGGTGTGTGCTGGGTGAGGCGATGAGTGGGGGAGGAGGAGGAGGAGGAGGAAGGGGTGGGGGGGGGGGGCTAACACCACCGGTGCCGTGTGTAACCAAACCACTTCAATCAGCTGACACTTTACCATTCCCTCTCCCATCACCCCCCTCCCCCCCCACTCCCCCCCCTTCCCCCCCCCACACACACACACACACACCCCACCTCTCCCTTCATTCATTCCTGAAGGACAACATTTTAAGCCGGGCAGTGAAATTGCCGATGTTTATTTAAGGTTTACTGCTTTGTTTTGTCACCCCTCCTTCGTCCCTGAAAGTTCACGCTGGTGTTTGCAGTTCCAAGTTTATCCGCTGTGACACAGTCTGTATAGCCCTCTGTTTCCAAACATTGGTTGTTTATTCTCCGTCACCGGCTGTCCTTCCAGTTTCTGAACGGGTCCAAGAATAAAGTTTACAAGTTGACACTGTTATCTTCAAGCATCGGTTGACAGGCCACGCTCCTCCACCAACGCTCCCTCCATCCCCGCCCCGCCCCCGACCCTCTGCCCCCCCCCCCACCTACTTCAACACACACGCTCACCATTTCTACTCCCATCAGTCTTCCTACCCTTTTCTGTTGGTTTGGGATGCGAGGGAGGTAACTCGCAAATCATTGTGTGTGTGTCACTATTTCGGTTTCAGTTTCGTGTCATCAAAGTTGCCAAAAAAAAAAAATTAGAGAAAGCAAGTGCAACGTGTGTGTGTGTGTGTGTGTGTGCGCGCGGCGTGTGTGTGTGTGTGTGTGTGTGTTAAGGATCTTTTGTTATGTTCCAGACATTGAGCGATCAATGTATCAGATGAGGACTGTCTTCCTGGCTGACATCGAGAAAGTGGAGATAAGAGGACATGAGTTGAGGAAGGATTCGGGGGGTTGGGGAGGGGAGGGTTACATTGGAAGAGGTGTGGAAAGGGCGAACATTTTCTCCCTGTCAAATATAGCTTGGCTAATCTCCGTCAGGGTTGTTAACCCCAGGGACATTTTTTCTTCAATTTAACGTCTTTTCGCTTTGAGTGATATTAGACGTGTCATTTGTGTGTGGGTGTGGGTGCGTGGGAGGTGGGGTTGGGATGGAGTTTTAAGGGGGATGCACAAAGAAAGGATAAACTATGACAATGGAATAAGCAATTGTGACTCGTATCAACAGAAGCGGGCCTATTTATAAGTCAGTGGACCGTGTTATGTCGGAGACAGACAAAGCAAGGGGTGTGTGTGGGGTGTGTGGGGGGGCGGAGGGGGACTCAGGAGTACGCGCTTGTTGTGTCTGTTGTCCTGCCAGTGCCAATCCACATCAATGGTCACAATATTGTCCATTCAGATCCAGCGCCAATCCACATCAATGGTCACAATATTGTCCATTCAGATCCAGTGCCAATCCACATCAATGGTCGCAATGTTGTCCACTCAGATTCTTATAACTATCATTGTTATTGTTATTACTGTTATTATAATTATCATCATTTTCACTATCTTCATTTCGATACCAAGCTTCGTGTGCTTCTCTAACATATTGTCTTTTGCACAACAGGCTGCCTACCTGGGTCTCCAAAACTGATTGAGGGCTGCATTTAGGTGCTCATCAGTCGTTCATGTGCCATTCAACCAGACCACAGTCACACACACACACACACACACACACACACACACCTGCAATCTCCTGTTTGTAGGCATCCAGACTATATATATATATATATATATATATATATATATATATATATATATATATATATATATATATATATATATTGTTGATGCAAACAATCTGCTTTCTTAGGTCTGCTAATTGTACCTTGCATCCAAATGGGGATTATATTCAATATAAACAATCTCTATTCTTCGATTATTTGATTGTAACTGTAGCTTTGACTTGTCTCTGCACAAGATTCAGCGCTATATAAATACCATTATTGTTATTATTATTAACTAACATCCAGATGATTATTATTGTCGATACGAATAATCCGCATCCTTAGATGATATGATTGTATTTGGCGTCTTTGATACTGGTGATGTCGCGCTGTGCTAGTCTCTGCTGCTTTAGCGATGAAAGACCGAGATAGCCAAGTGTATATAATCGTTGCGATTGATCAGAACATTGATCCGGTCGAAGGCCTGCTTGATTTCAACAGAAACGTGAATGCATAAGGCAATGCTGGTCACTTGGGTCTCCACTACAGACACTGATTTCACCGGTTTGTGTGTGTGTGTGTGTGTGTGTGTGTGTGTGTGTGTGTGTGTGTGTGTGTGTGTGTGTGTGTGTGTGTGTGTGTGTGTTTTAATTATTATCATTTATTTATTTGCATTTTCATGCGAAGACCCGCAGAGTGTGCTATTTATCAAAAACTTTAAGTACTGTACTGTACTGTATTACTTTGTTTTGGTCGCAACAAATTTCTCTGTGTGAAATTCGAGCTGCTCTCCCCAAGAAGAGCGTGTCGCTACACTAAGAGCGCCACTTTCTTTTGTATTTTTTTCTGTTTGCAATTTCATTTGATCTCCTATCGAAGTTAATTTTTCTACACAATTTTGCCAGGGACAACTCTTTTGTTGCCGTGAGTTCTTTTACGTGCGCTAAGTGCATGCTACACACGGGACCTTGGTTTATCATCTCATCCGAACGACTAGCATCCAGACCACCACTTAAGGTCTAGTGGAGGGGGAGAAAATACTGGTGGCTATGGGATTCCAACCAATGCGCTCAGATTCTCTCGCTTCCCAGGCGGACCTCTCGGCCAACACTCCACTTTGAAATCTCTGGAAAACGATGAAGGGATAAAATTCTCCAGGCCCGACAGATACAGACACCTGCTGTGTTGATTGCGGACTTTGAGCAACACTTTTACGACGGAACGGTGGAGTATTTACAGCTAACATGCTTGTGCAATCCTTGTGCTCCATTTGAAACCATGGCACCCCCACCTCTTAGTAAGAGCAGGTTTGCGCTGAAACATTTCAGAGTTGTTTGGGGTTTTGTGACGGAAATGGAGCCTCCAACTTTCCAACTGTCAGCCAGCGACAGTGATCACTGCGCCACCGTGGCTCAGTATCCTAACACAGACTACCAGTGATCACAGCACCAACTCAGCGCTCAATAGATTATCTGTAACAACATTTAATGAGCAAAGGTGTGTGTGTGTGTGTGTGTGTGTGTGTGTGTGTGTGTGTGTGTGTGTGTGTGTGTGTGTGTTGTGAGGATTAAAGAGAAGGGGGAGTAAATTCAGTTCCAGAAGATATCATAAAAGAGGACATCCTGAATGCAAAAAAAATACCATACCATGCCATACCATACCATACCATACCCCAGCGCAATGCAATGCTACTGATATACATAACGATTCAATACGAAATCACACACACACACACACACACACACACACACACACACACACACACACACACACACACACACACACAATCAAGAATGAGAGACGTTAAAACAAAACAGCATACACGGTAGAATAAGTAAAATTAAAACGAATGCATCTGTGCTCTCTTTACTGGAGTCCCTTTCCACTTGATAACAGAAACAACAAGATACATAACAGTGAGCATGGTTCACATAATATTAAATATTATGTGAGCCATGCTCACAGTGATGTATCTCTGTAGCATCATGCAGCGTTTCTTGGTGCTTATTGTTTGTGGAAAACAAAATTAGTCAGAATTATTCAGTCAGAATTATTTTGTTGCCTTAGTATTGACAACAGTTCAGACACCATAAAGCAGTAATATGAAAATATCAACTGCTTTGTTGTCATTTATAAGGATATTTGTGTGGGTGTTGTCACAGAGAGAGTCCACATATGTATGAAATTACTTCAACCTGTCATTTAACATAGGGCATCTGAAAAAGATACTGCAATATTTTAACCCGGAATTGCCTTTTTACAGTGTACAACAACTGTATGTGTTAGTTCAGAAAGTTTCAGAAAGTTTGAACAATGGTTGCTAAGGAAACAATTGAGAAATACTTGGTCTATCTTTAACTGTGATTTTTCTCAAAATGGCCACCACTGCACACACTCTCTTTGAATAACTGTAACTTTCACACTATTAAAGGTAGAGCTTTCATTTAAGCATCATTGGAAAGAGCATTTCTTCTACTTTCCGATGTTTTAAATAGGTCCATAACCCCTCCAAAATGAGATTTGTACCCCATTGGAGAGAACGGGTCACATTTGTTTACATGCATGACTTAACTCAATCACACCCACAGAAATATCCGTCTTCGTCTCAAAACAATGTGCGTAGTGACTATGTAGAAGAAACAGGTAATGTTTTGTTTTGTTTTGTTTTGCTGCATGTGTTTATCAGAAATAGATGATATATCTCTATCATTTCGGTCATAAACAAACAAATATCCAAATTTAAAAAAAAAAGAAAAAAAAAAAAAAAGAAAAAAAAAAGAAAGAACAAATGAATAAACGCATAAAATAATAAATCGCAATACTTGTATCATGTAAATTTTAAAAAAAGAAAAAAGAAGAAATGAATAAAAGCATAAAATAATAAATCGCAATACTTGTATCATGTAAATTAAAAAAAAAAGAAC
>JAAQRG010299416.1:2500-5000 GCA_011634625.1 Babylonia areolata
ACTGATCGAAAGTCCAAAGCGTTGGCAGGCTCTTGCTAAGTGATCTATCATGCACTGGATGTCTTCATGGGAGTACGCGGCTAGTGCACAGTCATCAACAAAGAGGAACTCTCTGAGAAGGGCCTCAAAACTTTAGTCTTGGCCTCGAGTCGTCGAAGGTTAAAGAGTTTGCCATCTGAATGAAACTGGATGTATACCCCCTTGTCACAGTCCTGGAATGCATCAATCAGCATTGCAGCAAACAGAACGGAAAAAAAGGTGGGGGTTAAAACCTATTCCTGCTTCACTTCGATTTTCAATGGGAATGGATCAGAGGTATCTCCGTTCTCTTGCACCCTCCTGCATGCTGTAATGGAATGAAACAATAAGTGAGGTGAACTTTTCCGGGCAATCAAACTGAATACTCTGATAGGTACACACACACACACACACACACACACACACACACACACACACACCACATGCAAGCACCCAAGGCCTGAATAAGCTCATTGGGTTATGCTGCCGGCTAGCAAGATGTGAGGTAGCGCATATGGATTTGTCCGAACCCAATGACACCTCCTTAATTTAAGAAACTGAAAATGCATTTCGAAGACTGGGTAAGAATAAATATTTATTATGTAAAAGGTCTTGTGAAATAGAATGGAATGTTTTTGAATACATGCATTTATATATTCCAAGACAAAATTGATACTCGAGTCCCAGTGTTGAACTATTTTTGTAAGCTCAATACAACACTGGAAAACAACGATCAGAATGGACCCAGTTTAATACAGCATATAAGCATATACTGCTATGATAAAAGCTCTAAGAGGAACGAAGTATTTCTACGATATCCTTATTGGAAACCAGAACTACCAAACCCCTGTAAAAACCGGGACGTGATTTAAAAAAAAAAAAAAACTTGAATGGAAGAATATTTCATTACAAGAAAAATCCAAGAAATATGATTAAGATGGTTCCAGATGAACATTAATCGTCACATTCTTGTAACAAATTATGTTCTGGTGAAAATGGGAGCAGGCCTACTACCAGATAAGAAGTGTAATATCTGCAAACTTTAAAAAAGACAATTCTACATTATCTATGGGAGTGTAATCATGTACAACTTTTTAAAACAGAATTGAAAGACATTTAAAGGAAAAGTGTTTACATTGTCACAGCCTTACTCTTAATGCTTTTGGGACAAAACAAAATAAAAACCAGTGGGTGTTACTAACATTTTATTGATAGCTAAATCTATAGTATGTATATAAATGTAGATTCAATAAAGTAAAGCCAGCTTTACAAAAGTTCTCAAAAGATATCGAGGTCTCAACGTAACTATGGAACATAACAAATAAATGCAAAAATAGACACCCGGTCGCTGTCTCTGTCTCGTCCTCTGTTCTTTCCCCCTCCCCTCTCTCTCTTTCT
The DNA here is from genome assembly GCA_011634625.1 of Babylonia areolata. Taxonomy (NCBI): domain Eukaryota; kingdom Metazoa; phylum Mollusca; class Gastropoda; order Neogastropoda; family Buccinidae; genus Babylonia; species Babylonia areolata. The sequence goes on from JAAQRG010299416.1 coordinate 3,917, forward strand.
CTGTTTCTCCTCACTCCCTGCTCTGTCCTCACCCCCCTCCCCTCTCTCTCTTTCTCTGTTTCTCCTCACTCCCTGCTCTCCCCTCACCCCCCTCCCCTCTCTCTCTTTCTCTGTTTCTCTTCACTCCCTGCTCTGCTCTCAGCACCCCCTCCCCTCCCTCTCTTTCTGTTTCTCTTCACTCCCTGCTCTCCCCTCACCCCCCCCCTCCCCTCACTCTCTTTCTCTGTTTCTCTTCACTCCCTGCTCTGCTCTCAGCACCCCCCCCCCCTCTCTCTCTCTCTTTCTCTGTTTCTCTTCACTTCCCCGCTCTGCCCTCACCACTCCCTCCCTCCCCCCTCCCTCTCTTTCTCTGTTCTTCACTCCCTGCTCTGCCCTCACCACCACCCCCTCCCCCTTCTTACTCCGTTCATCTCCCCTCTCTCTCTCTCCCCCCTTTCTCTCTCCACTTCTCCCCTTTCTCTCCTCCTCTCCTCGCTTTCTCTTTCTCTCCGCCCCACCCCCTCCCGCCCACCCCCACCCCCTGTGTCCCTGCTCTCTCTCTCTCCAAATTTCTCCCAAGAAACATTCTGATTCCGCTTCACCGACGTCTTAGACATCTTGGCGGGCATGGCACATCAATGTTTCACAATGGAGTTGACTGATGGGGAAGGGAAGAGAGAGGACACAATGCCGGGGACAAAGTGATAGTGAAGGGGGAGGAGAGAGAGAGGGGGGGGGGACAGAGACAGAGAGGAAGAATGGGGAGGGATATATGGGGGAGGGGAGAGGAACTGAGAGACACAAGCAGACAGACATACAGACGTACAGGCACAGACAGCCTCCAACCCTCATTTCCATTCCCCAGCTAAAAGAAAAAAGGATAAAAATGTGGGTTCTGAACGGTAGAGCCATGCAAGTCTCTGGCCCCCCACTACACGTACACAACTTGTCCATTTCTCTTGGTACGGCTGTGGGTCAGACCACCACGCAGCCATCTTCATCGCTAACTCACTGTGTGGACGTCAACAACACTCCCATTGTCCAAATCTCAATTTCCGTTATCTGCCGCTGCTGAAAAACAGCCACCCGTCTTCCCCTGTGTCTC
>JAAQRG010299416.1:7500-13313 GCA_011634625.1 Babylonia areolata
AAAAGGAGCCAGCGAAGAAGACGTGTTTTATGGCGCTTACGTATTGTGCTGTATACTGTTTTACGTCACACGGCTGGCTTATTCACTTTTTTACTCCCAGATTGCTTCTAAACGTGTGACGTGCGAAGACAATTTGGGTTAAATTGTGTGTGTGTGTGTGTGTGTTTATTTCGAAGTGACATCTTAAAAGGAAGTGCTATTAGTTTTCTATTGTGTAGTTTTTTTGCCTTGTTTTTCAGTTCTTCGTTTATCAGTTCGGTTGAAAGGCATTATTGTTGTTTCGCATTAGGCACTGACTTTTGCCACATTAGTCGCACATGGTCCTCATATGAAACTGTTTCATATTTAGCACAGACATGTTTCATATTTGGAGCAAGCGGTCCGAATATGAAACATTGTGGGGGTTTTTCAGTTTTAAACAAAGTTACCCTTCTTTGTTTTGGATTTTAACAGCTTTTTTCATGCTTCGAGGTACTTTGATTAAAGTTCAGGCCTTGAGAGAAAAAAAAGGAAGGAAATGAATATCTAAATTTAAAAAAAAAAAAAAAAAAAAAAAAAAAGAAAAGGAAAAAGAAAAAAAAAGAAAAAAAATTATTAAAACATTAATATGATAATAATAATAATTAATAAAAACATAAAATAAAAAGACAATAATGATAATAAATAAACAAATAAGCAAATAAATGTAAAACACACAGACACATACACACACATGCATAAGAGATACGTAACAAACATACAGTTTCACAGATATGAGTTTCAGTTTCAGTAGCTCAAGGAGGCGTCACTGCGTTCGGACAAATCCATATACGATACACCATATCTGCCAAGCAGATGCCTGACCAGCAGCGTAACCCAACGCGCTTAGTCAGGCCTTGAGAAAAAAGAAAAAAGAAAAAAAGGGGGGTGAATAAATAATAGATAAATACATTTTAAAAAACTACCACTACTACTAATGATATTGTATAAGGCGCAAAACCTTGATGAAGTCAACTATAAGCGTACATTAATTTTAAAAAAAATAAATAAATAAAAAAGAGTAGTAGTAGTGGTGGTGGTGTGTGTGTGTCCATCGAGATCGATGATGACCATCGTTGTCATCCAGCTGGGAGATGGGGGGAGGGTGGTGGTGGGGTGGGGGGATGCTCATGAATCTATCTGTGAATGTGCAGATGGCTGAATAGTCCAATCTGCGGACGAAATGTTCGCTGACAGTTGGGGCAGACAAAGACAGACAATATCATTGTCAGGGAGCTTGTTTGCCTGTGACTTTCTGGCCTGCCTCTTCTGAACAGCTGCAGCAGTCCTGTTGGCATCGCACAACTTGGCGCCTTTGTGCACAGCAGCGCGCCATTTGTTACGGTCCACTGCAGATTCCTCCCAGGAGTCAGGGTTGATATCAAACGCTTTCAGAGAGACTTTCAGAGTATCTCTGAAGCGCTTCTTCTGACCTCCGTGTGATCTCTTTCCTTGTTGCAGCTCGCCATAGAAGAGCCTTTTGGGCAGCCGATGGTCTGGCATGCGCGCCACGTGTCCAGCCCAGCAAAGCTGGGACTGCATCAGGATGGTGAAGATGCTGGGAAGGGTGGCTTTTGCAAGCACCTCCGTGTCTGGGGTCCTGTCTTGCTACTTGATGTTCAGTAGCTTCCTGAGGCATGTTGTGTGGAAGTGGTTCAGCTTCTTGGCGTGTCGTTGGTACACTGTCCAAGTTTCGCAGGCGTACAGTAGTGTGGGGAGAACTACTGCTCTGTAGACCTTTAGCTTGGTCTCAAGACCAATGCCTCTTCTGTTCCAGAAATTTGCATAGAGTCTGCCAAAGACTGCGCTTGCTCTTGCAATCCTGACGTTCACTTCATCGTCGATGGTCGCATTTCGTGACAGTGTGCTGCCAAGGTATGTGAACCGCTCCACCGCACTGAGTGTCTGACCGTTGACTGTGATGTTGGGCTCAACGTGGGGTTTGCCTGGGGCTGGCTGATGGAGAACTTCAGTTTTACTCGTGCTGATGGTAAGGCCGAAGTTCCTGCTGGCAGTGGCAAACTTGTCAACGCTGAGTTGCATGTCAACTTCAGATCCAACTTTGAGGGCACAATCATCAGCAAACAAAAAGTCTCTGATGATGTCTGTTATGACCTTCGTTTTTGCTTGAAGCCTTCTGAGGTTAAACAGCTTGCCATCTGTTCGGTACTTTAGGCCGATTCCAACATCGCCATCTCTGAAGGCATCAGTAAGCATTGCAGAGAACATGAGGCTGAACAGTGTTGGCGCCAGGACACAGCCTTGCTTGACACCATTTGTCACAGGAAAAGGAGCAGATGTTTCGCCATTGTCCTGGACTCGAGCATGCATGCCTTCATGGAATTGGCTGACCAAGGAAATAAATTTCCGAGGGCATCCGTACTTGGCCATGATTTTCCACAGTCCCTCTCTACTCACGGTGTCGAAGGCCTTAGTGAGGTCGACATAGGTGGAGAACAGATAAGCATTTTGCTCCTGACATTTCTCTTGCAGCTGCCTTGCAGCAAACACCACGTCGGTGGTTCCGCGCTCTTTCCGAAATCCACATTGCCTCTCAGGCAAATGGCCTTGGTCAAGGTGCGCTGTGAGGCGGTTTAGTAGATCCTGACGAGTATCTTGCCTGCGATGGAGAGCAAGGAAATGCACCGATGGTTATCACAGGCTTGCCGGTTCCCCTTTCGCTTGTACAAGTGAACGATAGATGCATCTTTGAAATCCTGGGGGATCGTCTCTTCTTTCCACATGAGTGAGTACAGCTGATGGAGCTTCTCAGTCAGCACAGTGCCTCCATCCTTGTAGACCTCTGCTGGTATGGAGTCTGAGCCAGGTGCTTTGCCACTGGATAGCAGACGGATTGCTTTCTGGGTCTCAAGAAGTGTTGGCGGATCGTCCAGTGCTTCGTTGATGGGGACTTGTGGGAGACGGTCTATGGCTTCATCATTTATGGAGGAAGGGCGATTTAAGACACTGTTGAAGTGCTCAGCCCAGCGTTCGAGAATTTTCTCCTTCTCGGTGATCAAGGTATTCCCATCTGCACTGAGGAGGGGGGATGATCCTGAGGATGTGGGGCCGTAGATTTCTTTTAAGGCATCATAGAACCTCTTCATATCGTGCCTGTCAGCATATCCCTGGATCTCATCAGCTTTGCAACTCAGCCACTTATCCTGCATCTGACGTAACTTTTGCTGAACAGTCCTGCGGATGGCATTGTACGCATCCTTTTTTGATGTGGACTTTGGGTTGCTCAGGTAGGCCTGATGCAGACGGCGTTTCTCATCCAGAAGCTGCTTGATTTCATCACAGTTTTCATCAAACCAGTCTTTGTGCTTTCTGGTCATGGGTCCAAGGGTCTCTGAAGCTGTACTATAGATCAGCTCGCGCAGGGTCCTCCAGTCAGACTCCACATTCTGGTTGTCCAGAGAGGCGGATTCCAGACGATCTTCCAGCAGCTCCTGTTTGATGGTGATGTTTTTCAGCTTAGCGATGTTGAGCCGTTTTGGAGCCTTCTGGCCTTGGGGGCGTCTCTTGGGTTGGATTCGAATATTCAGCTTCGAGACTACAAGGCGATGGTCTGTCCAACACTCAGCGCCGCACATGGTCTTTGTTACACGTACATCTTGCCTATCCCTTTTCCTGACGATGACGTAATCGATGAGATTCCAATGCTTTGAGCGAGGGTGCATCCATGACGTCCTGTTACGGGTAGGGAGGCAGAAAACTGTTGGCTATCAGCAGTTCGTGCTCTGCACAGGTCTGAAGCAAAAGCAATCCATTTGGGTTGCAGTGGCCCACGCCGTGCTTTCCAATCACTCCATCCCAGGAGATGTAGTCAGAGCCAACTCTAGCACTGAAGTCCCCAAGAATGATGAGCTTGTCTGCTTTCGGGATAACAGCAATGACAGAGTGAAGGTCCTCGTAGAACTTCGCCTTCACTTCATCCGGGTTGGTCATGGTTGGGGCGTAGGCACTGACAATGGTGAGGTGCTTCTGGCCAGATGCCAGTGGGAGTTTCATGGTCATAAGCCTATCATTGACTCCCTTTGGGATTCCAGCTAGCTTGCTGACAAGTGCTGTTTTTACTGCAAAACCAACGCCAGCCTCACGTCGCTCTTCGCTTCCTCGTCCACTCCAGAAGGTGTAACCAGATCCCCGTTCATTGAGCTCGCCTTCGCCTGCAAGCCGAGTCTTACTCAAGGCTGCGATGTCGATGTTGTATCTGGCGAGTTCGGATACAACTAGTGCCGTTCTCCTTTGGGGTCTGTCCGCGTTATCTCTGTCATGGAGAGTCCTTATGTTCCAAGCACCAATGGTGAGAGGAACGATCCTTGTTTTTTTTCTTTTCTTTCTCTTTGTTTCGACCGCATATGTAGGGTCCCCGCCAGCCGCGGTATGCTGGCCAGGGTGATATGGAGCAGGCAATTTTTAGGGCACCTTTTCTAGCCCCTTCCTCATGCCAGGGAGGTGAGCAGTGCATTCCTAAAGAAGGCTACTCAAACGCTCAGACGGCTGCCGAGCTCCATCGCTGCTCCTGTCGATGAAGAACGACCCTATGGCCCGAGCCGCCTGCGAGCAGGTCTGCGGCTGCGACTGCCAGTGTACCCACACCTGTCGTTTCGTCGCTCGCCTGTCGCCACAGGACTTGGGGGTGATGAAAGGATGAAGGATGAAAGGTCATTAAGGATGACTGATGACTTGCGCAATTAGTTTGTTTAAAGTGAAGAGGAGTTGCGCAACGTCGACCTCACTCTCTCGTCCGGGTTCACCGATTTCCAGTGGCAAGACTAAGTCGAGACGACTGGAGGATGAGCACGGATGCAGTAGATGACCAAGATATCCTTTCGGTGTCTCATCTTGCTCTCTGCATTCCACAGTGCGTTGCTGTAACCGCCTTCCTCTCCGTTGAACAGATATGTTTCTTCCGCAGATTCTGCCGGATCCAGACTTCACATGCATGGGTAGACACACCCCGGGGGCCAACTGCGTGTGGCATGCACACAGCACGGGGGAGCTAGATGGCCGTCGGTGGCTCTCCTGAGCCGACGCCCTTTTATGGATCTCGTTTTTAATTCCATAAGTGTGTCTAGCCACCCGCCTCACCAGTCCCGCAACACCCCGACCCTGAACAGGTTGTACTGGATTACAGGTTACCAGTAGCAGATCTAATGACCTGACCTGACACACTAGTAGTAGTAATAATAATAATAATAATACTAATAAAATAAATAGTAAATAAATAAGACAACAATGATGAAAGAAGAAATATTTTGAGGAGTTAAACCAAACCCTTATGCAGACTGGACCCGATGATGACTTGACAATAGATGATCTAAACGAAGCAATAGCTAAATGCAAGAAAGAATCGGCTCCTGGCCCAAAGTTCGCTACTCGGACATCAAGGAGCTATCGGAAGAAGACAGAAGCAAACTTTTCAATCTGTATCAAAACAGTTTCCACAATGGACATGTGCCAGAGGACTGGACACACAGCTTCTTAAAACCCATACCAAAACCAGGAAAGGACCATCGTCAGGTATGCGGCTACCGAATCTTAACCATGCAAACCATTGCTGGAAAGCTCATGGAACGCATGATAGCCAGGAAACTTGCAAGGGATCTTGAACACAGGCACATTCTCCCTTCAAATCAAGGTAGTTACAGAACAGGAAAGTCCACATGGGAAAATGCAGCTGCTTTTGCACAAGAGGTGTATGAAGGATTTCAAAGAAAAAAAGAAACACTAGCAGTAGCAATCGACCTTGAAGATGCCTACAATAAAGTCCAGTTTGCCCACCTCAT
>JAAQRG010299431.1:0-15049 GCA_011634625.1 Babylonia areolata
TATATATATATATATATATATATATATATATATATATACACACACACACAGAGGAACAAGAGAGACAGACATGGAGATACGCAGATAGATAGACAGAAAGTATGATTTTAATCTGATTTTATTTGATGTAGAGACAAAACACAGACACTCAAAATAAAAAAAAAAAGAAAAGAAAAGAAAAAAAGAAAAGAAGTAGACCGTGACTTGTAACGAAAAGCAAAACAAAACAACAACAATGAAGGAAAAGAAGAAGGAGGAGAAGAAGGAGGAGAAGGCTGAGGAGAAGGAAACACCCTTGGCTGTCGGATACATCACCTCCAGACGTGAATCAAGAGGAGTTATTGCCCCTCATTTTCCGAGTCTCGCGTGTTCGAAAGTGACTGCGGCAGACGACAGTTTTGATGGACGAGGCCGAAGTGGTATAGAAAACGACATCCTTCGTGACCAAATAGCAAGTCCCCAGCCAGAAGTGTGTGCGTGTGTGTGTGTGTGTGTGTCGCCTCAAGCGCTCAGTGAAGAGTCCTCAAGGATTTTTCTCACCCTGTTTGAAGTTGTGTCACAAGTGCTCTGCTCATGAAGGATTTCCATATTTTTTGTAAGTGTGGTAAAAAGAATGCAGTACAATTCTTCTTGTCAACTTGTTTTAACTATTGTTAATTACCGGTTTCGGATCTAAACGATTATTCATTGAAATAATTCCTACACTTTGTATCGTATCTGGATAATTTTCCTATTTTAGTATCCTAAATTCTAGGACCTGTTTAAGCGAAAATATTCGTGCGCTTTATGCTGCAGGCAAGTGTGAAATGACACAGTGTGTATGTATGTAAACCCCCTTCATGTCAAATGACCCGTATCATAAATACGAACCGACACTCGACGACACGAGGCTGAATTACCTTTATCTTATTTTTTTTATTTTTTTTTTCCGTTTAAGATATCTTAGCATGTTTGGAGGGTCTAAGGCGGACTAAGGCGGCCAGAAAGAGCGGCTCTCTGGCACATATAAAATGAACGCTTCATTGCAGACGATTTTGTGGACATGGTTATATGACTACACATGGCGGTGTAGCGACTGAATCCCTGTCAACCATCAAATGTTAGTTAAAAACCACTGAAATCGGGTCACAACTATAATAATAGGTAATATGACTACAAACATTTACGAAAATTGCCGAACAAACAGGTCACTGAATTCAGGATACTACTGATAATACAATAATTTTATAAAAAATCAGACTCTATTGATTGATTTTGCAACATTGCCATTTTTTCTAAAACAAACAAACCGACGACGATGTAATCTACGAGGTGTTGATTTCCAAGTAGCAGAATGGAATTAGTGGATTTGTTGACTGAAGAAATAGAAACACGTACACCGACGAACCAGACACCCAGACCGTCACCCGACCCTGACCTGATGACCCAATACCCCTCGGGTCCCCTTTCACCTGGCCAGCTGCAGCGGTGTGTGTGTGTGTGTGTGTGTGGTGTATATATATATAATTATATATATATATATGTGTGTGTGTGTGCGTGTGTGTGTGTGTGTGTGTGTGTGTAATTTGGCCAGCATGCAAAGATTAGTTGGGGTTAGTCTTGCCTTTCATCTTTAATCTGTTGCGACACATGAGAAATCTGTTCTGCAGTTCTCGACCTTTTTCGGTGGCCTCGTCCCGTTGCACTGATAAAAACTATCCACCATCCATGATTTCAAACGCAAAGCCGAATGAGTTCCGAACACAGGTTTCAGATGATAATAAACCCCTCATGTAAAGGGTAAACTACAAGATGTGTCTAAAATATACACAGTATGAAGTCATTAAAAGTATATTTCTCACATTTTAAATGTGCCGCGAAAAATTACAAGTTGATTGCACATACACGAACAAAATATCCGTTTCAATGGAAGTTGTATGACTATCTCTCAGATGCTCCTGTCTTTATGTAAATATTTGAGAGTCATATTTCTGTTGAAAAACTGCGCTCTTCCATCTCATATTTCTGGGCCTTAATGTTATCGAGGACACACACACACACACACACACACACACACACACACACACACATACATATATATATATATATATATATATATATATATATATATTGTATAGCATAATTAAGCGGTAGGAAGAAAACACTTCGCGACTGACTCATTTATGTTTCATGTGAGTGCGTGGTTGGAGAGAGAGGGTGTGGGGGAGTTTGGAGGAGCTAGTTCCTGTGTGTCTGAACAAAAGGAAAAAAAGGGGGAGGAGGTCATACACAGTGCATGCATAAACACATTTTACAATCTGAAGTCATTTAGGTCACTGCCAGAGATGATTTGCATTATTCCACACAGTGTGGATACATACCGTGAATGCAGATGAGGCCTTGTGCCTGTTGTGGTTTCGTTGAAAGTTGATGGTCTGAAAGAAACGTGATTTTATTTCATTTATTTCTTCTTCTTCTTCTTCTTTTTTTCTTTTTTTTTTTTTTCGTGCGTGATATTTTTACCCCAAATTGCCCCATCTCTCTCTCTCTCTCTCTCTCTCTCTCTCTCTCTCTCTCTCTCTGTCTCTCTCTCGCTCGCTCGCTCGCTCTCTCTCTCTCGCAGTCCAGTTTCTCAAGTTGTCACTGTGGTCGGACTGTTTCATATACGCGACACCACATCTGCTAAGCAGATACCTGACCAGTTATCGCAAGCATGCCTGTGTGCACGCGCGCAAACAATCATCCACATCATCAACTGACATCACTATCATAATCATCGTCGTCATCGTCATCACCCCCTGTCCCAATCTCTCGCAACATCAACGACATACACACACACGGAAACATACACACACAAGCAAGCGCGCAAATAAACAACACACATACACACACGCGCCCCCCACCCCTACCCCCTCCCCGTCCACCTCCCCCCCCACTCCCCCTCACACACACACACATCTCATCAACCAAGGAAACCACCTAATAAGCCAGTCCTCAGGTCAGCCCCCTTCTCCCCTTTAGTATACCTACCACACAGAAACCACATAATAATTATCTTCTACCACCACCACCACCACTACCACCACCACCACGCACGTTAAAACGACTGTGCTGCTATCACTAACTGCACGCGCCGAAGCTTGTGAGAGCTTACCACCTCCCTTACATCCGCCCCTCCTCTCTCTCTCTCTCTCTCTATCACTCCCCTCTTTCTCTCCACTACCCCCGCCTCTCTCTCTCTCTCGCTCTGTTTCTCTCAGCAGCTGGAGAGAGCGGCGAGAGGCACACAGCCAGCCAAGTTAGTCAGTGATTCACGCCAGCAGATAAACCCTCAAGAAAACGGCTGGATTCGGCTGGCCAGTCAAGTGTGGCACGCGCGGAAGACTGTGCTCAGCCCACGGTTTAGGTGTTGTTTTTTTACTTAGCCTTCGGTTTATGGTCTTTTGAAGCCTTTGATGACAACTGAAAAAAAGCTTCTGGATCTGGTCGTGTACGTCGCAGACGCCACTTCTGGCGATAAGCTTTTGTACTTACACTTAACAGACAGGTATTTTGATGGACAAATTTTTTTTTGGACAGGGGAATTTTTGTTTTTGTTTTTTGATTGATTGACTGGTGTAGCGAAGCATTGGCTTTCGTGTTGTTTGTTTTTTACTTTTTTTTCTTAATTTTTTTTCCCCAATCAGGAACTGTTCGAGGAAAATTATTTCAAATTGACATACACGTGTGATTTGGTTCGATGATAGCGGGTTTTTTGTTTTTGTTTTTTCGGGGAGGTGGGGGGGTAGTCAAAAGGAATAGACACAAAACATGATTCTGTAATTCAGCTTGTAAACATTTCCTGTGGATTACATATATATATATATATATATATATATATATATATATATATTCCTACAAGGTGGTATTTACAGGCAATTTTTTTTAACTTGCTTGTTGCTTGACTGCGCGGTTGAGATTAGTTGTTTGATGTTGTATGAAGCGATCATTGTTTTCTGATTCGTGGAAAAAGGCTACAATTGCTTTGCGGGGATTTATTTCGGCCCGTGAAGGTTTGTGAGGAAAGTGACTTGCAGTGGTACAGAGTGTATCCAATTGGATTATTAACGGCTGAGAGCTGGTACGTCTTTTGGACAGTCGCACAAGTGTTTACCCTCTCTCTCTCTCTCTCTCTCTCTCTCTCTCTCTCTCTCTCTCTGTTCTGTTTTTTTTTTTTTTTGTTTTCTGTGTCGTTTATTAATACCATGCTTGTGCCTTTGTGTGTGTGTGTGTGTGTGTGTGTGTGTGTGTGTGTGTGTGTGTGTGTGTGTGTGTGTGTTCATTACCATGCCGGCTTATGCCTTTTGTAGTATTGTACTTGTATTCGCATGCTATGACTTTTAGTAGCATTGTGTAGTGTGCATGCAATGACATATATAATTTAGTATTGTGTTGTGTAGACCCTGTTTCAGGTCGGGGACTGGATGAAAAAAAGCGCGACAGTGCTTATTTATTATCCTCGAAAATAAAGAAAATTGTCTTGTCTTGTCTTGTCTCTCACTCACTATCTGTCTCTGTTTCTGTCTCTCCGTCTCTCTCTGTCCGTCTCCGTTTCTCTATCTCTCTGTGTGTGTTCGTGTGTCGCAGTGAACATGAATATACTTCCACCCTCTGTTTGCATGTCTGTCTGTTTCTTCGTCTGTCTCTTTGTCTCCGTGTCTCTGCCTGTCTTCTTATCGCCGTCTGTATCTCACGCCGTTTGGTTTGTTACACTTTTGACCATGTCATCGTGATTATCTGGTTATGATGATTATAATAGTAATAATGATAATAGCAATAATAGTAATAATAATAATTATGATGAATTTATTTATTTGTATTTTCGTTTATGTTGGATTTTTGTATCTAAAGTGTTTTATATTATAAATGTAAAATACATGTATATATATATATATATATATATATATATATATATATATATATGTGTGTGTGTGTGTGTGTGTGTGTGTGTGTGTGTAACTAGTTCCATTTTATTTTGATTCATGTTAGTTTCTTCACTCATCTCTTCTCTCTCTCTCTCTCTCTCTCTCTCACACACACACACACACACACACACACACACACACACACACACACACAATCACCAGTCAGCTTCAGTTTCGTACCCTCGCCACATGCAGTTTGTCCTTGCGTTCTCCTCTGTTCTTTTTGCTGATCCACACATGTGGTCGGCTCGCCGACCTTTTTCTACCGTATTATAAAACTGAACTATCATTTTTTCATGGTTGGCAGAGGACGCCCGAAAGACGTTAGGCAGGCAGCGGGAAAACCCTTGGTGTCAAAGGGGGGATACTATACTGTGCCCAGTGTGTGTGACCTGTGGATAACATACAGTCTCCGGTGTCTTCATTCGTGTATTCGTCCTCGTCATTGTCATCAGGTGTTGAAATCCTTGCACGGCGCTTTTGTTTGGGTATTTTTATTACCCCAGGATAATCAGCCCCCAAACCATGATATGCCAGAGAGAAGTATGAAGTAACTGTGCTGCTTGGAGGCTTGAAAAAAGTGAAACAACAAAAGAGAGGGAGAGAAAGTTGATCATAATCGTCCATGATGATGGAATAGACTGAAGGAGAAAAGGAAGGGGAAAAAATCCGTTTAACGTAAAGAACGAACACACACACACACACACACACACACACACACACACACACACACACACACACACACATACACAGAGAGAGAGAGAGAGAAAAGTGGAAAGAGGAGAAACAGACATGTTTCAGCCGCAGTGAAGTGGATTACTGTGCCCGGTTTCGCTGATCAGTGTCGTGCACATGTGTTTCCGTTCATCGGTAGCCGGAGAGTGTCGTGGAGCAGCAGCAGCAACAACAGCAACAACAACAGCGGCAACAACAACAACAACACTCTGAGGATCACAGACGGTCAGTCGCCACCGCAGCTCCCTCCACAAGAGTGATTTCACCCCCGGGGGGTTCCCTCGTTCATTAAACAGGTAAGTGCGATGGGGAAGATTTTCTTTTTGCTTTGAGGCAATGCTTTCACGTTCCCCTGGCAAATCCCCGCCTTCTTAATCCTTAATCTGGTGCGTAATGGACAGAGAACGGGCTGCCTGCTCCGGCTTTTGTGAGGTTATAGAGTTGGTGGAAGGATTTCGTGGTTCGTAGTCGTTGTTGCTGTGGGGGTGACTTTGGTGACCTGGCCAGAAGCCATTACACACGGGAGTTATAGGCTATTGTTACCCCCATCGTCGCCCTCCTCGCCCCCCCATTCCCCCTCCAGGCTAGAACCAGTTGAACCAGAAACCCTTCATTGTGATGCCAGGGGCTGGGAGAGTGTGGGGGGAGGCAGGCAATGATCAGCTCATGTTTGCATTTCGAAAGCTGTGTTTATGGAGGTCAGGGTGACTTTTGCTTCGCTGGACAGTTTTAGTGAGGCTGTGTCGAGAAACTCACGTCTCGTTTCTGTTGGGAAAAGTCTGTTTTTCTTCCTTTACCTTTCTTTGTCTCGCTTGGCGCTCTTTCTGTCTTTCTGTCTGTATCTCTTTACCTCTCTCAGTTTCTCTCACTGTCTCAGTCTCTGTATTTTTGTCTTTGTCCAGGTCTTTCTCTTCCTTTCTCGCTTGCTGGCTTTTTGATATTTCATTCTCTGCCTCTATCTGTCACTCTGTCTCTATGTCTCATTCTCACTCTTTATCTCACTTGCGAGCGGGTGTTGGTTTTTTGTTGTTGTTTTTTGTTTGTTTTTGTTTTTTTTGTTTTGTTACTGTCTACAGTGTCCGTACCGATTTTTTTTCTCTTCTTTTTCTTCCTCTGTGCGTGTGCTTTCAGCTTATCCAGTTTACCCTATATAAAACATTTGTCATTTGTCTCCTCCCTCTTTCTGTTTCTCTCCGGCTCTCTCTCACTCTTTCCTTCTCTCTCTCCCCGCTCCCTCTCTCTCTTACCATCTCTCTCACGATCTCTAATTTTGTAAACTTTTTTTTTTTGTTTTTGTTTTTTAAAGGAAAAAAAAGGGATTTAATGCATTTCAGACGACATCTTTTCTTTTTCCTTTCCTCTTTTTTCTGTCGATTTATAAATTATATTCTCCTTCTTTTCTTTCTATCTTTCCTTTTTTGCTCCACCCTTCCTTCTTTCCTTCATTCCACCTTCCTTTCTTTTATTCATTCATCATTTCTCTGTCGTAGTCCTCCATTCTTGAAGAATCTATACCCTCTTCTTCTTTTTTCTATGTAAGCAGTATCTCTTAACAATTTAAAATTTCTATTAAGTTTCACGACATTCAAACTCTACATCAAATAGTTACCATTTTCAGTTTCAAAACGTCAGAATTGTACGTGTAATTTTTAAAGTTTAAAATTTCTGAACCGTATCAAACAGTTACCATTTTCAGTTTCAAAACGTCAGAACTGTACAGGACTAATCAATATACAAAACACCTGCAAAAATAGGAAAAAAATAAAAAGAAAGAAAAGGAGAAATGGTAGACACCTGACCTTCACACAGAACCAGCGCGATTGTCAGGTGTGATAACTTACACAAAACACGCTCACACCGGGTAGAAGCTGATGAGGCCACGAGAAAAGGTTTTTCCGTGAGGCACGTGCAAGGATGTCATCGGTGTTTCTTGGCCATTGACTTGATTCATTGACTTGATTCATTACATTATAACACACATCTCACAGTTTTTGACAGCTCTGTCCCATTTTCTATGTGCAAAATGGCGACTTTTACTCGTTCCTCTGGTAAAGTGTTCTGTAATCAGATTCAGAGAGAGAGAGAGAGTTTCAAGATGTGAAAGCGTGCTGACTGACACACGCACACACACATGTTTTTTTTTGTTTTTTTTTCTTTACTTATTCAGTTTCAGTGATTGTAGACAGATCGTATTAAAGGAAAATGGATTTATGCGGGCGGATATTGTTCAGCTTGTAACGCAGTGAAATCTTTCAAGTAAACTATGTCGATCTTACAGTCGTGTATTAAACAGAACGTGTTATCGTGAAGATATCCCCCCTCTGCCCCCTCCCTGAACCAACCCCAACTTGACGCGCTTTCCCCTCCCCTCCCATCTACCTCTCTACTTCCTTGGAGGGAGATGCCCGCTTGCCAGTTAGACTGTATAACTAGTTTGCCAAACACCCTGTGGAAAATCAGTGCCGGAAATAGATATAAGAAGATATTAATATTTGTCTGTCGCTCTCACAGTTTCTGTTTCTGTTTCTGTGTGTGTGTGTGTGTGTGTGTTTCTTTTTCTCTCTGTTGTCTCTTCCTCATTTTCTGCCTTAGCGGTCAGTTGATCTTCGTGTTTTCTGAAAACCAATCCTGGAGTTAATTACGCGACGCTTTTATTGTAATGTATTTTTTTCCCCTCAGCACACATGAGATGAGTTGGCCACAACCCGTGTTTTGTAGCAGTGTAACCATTTATGTATGTTTGATTTTTTTTTTTTTCAGTATGACTCTTTCTTTCTTTCTTTCTTTCTGTTTTTTTAAAAAAAATGTTATTCTTTAATGATGAATTGGACGGAATGATCAGCATTACAAGTATGTCTTGGGTGTGGGCGATTTGAGCCGACCTGATTCTGATTCGTTTTTAAATTTTGTTTTGCATGTTTGTGTGACAGGTTTGCCAGAGCTGTAGTTTGACTTGGAATGATGTCTTCACCATCATCATCATTTATGATAATTATTATTATGATTATTATTATTATTATTATTATTTTGTTATTACTATCATTGTTATTGTTGTCGTTAATGTTATTATTATTCTCATTATTATTAGTAGTAGTAGTAGTGGTAGTAGTTGTAGTAACCTTCTCCTTCTTCTTCTCCGCCTCCTCCCCCTCCTCCTCCTCCGCCGCCTCCTCCTTGTTATCATGATGATGATGATGACGATGACTATTATTATTAACATTATTATTATTAGTATGGTTATGCCACACGCTTTTGTCAACGATAAAATTATTTACTTACACAAACACAGTAATATGACGAAATGTGGGTTTATGTGGTCTGGCTTATAATTCCTGTTCTCTGTTATCGTTTGATTGAAATGTCCCCAACGTAACACGAGGGACACGCACGACACATGCATGAACACACACGCATACACATATACACACACGCACACATATATACACACACGCACGCACGCACGCACGCACACACAGGGTTATAGGCATATATATATATATATTATATATATATATATATATAGAGAGAGAGAGAGAGAGAGAGAGACTTACACACTTACTCCCTTATTTAAAAAAAAACCTCAGTGACACGTATGTACGCATAAATACATGCACGCAGAAACGCACCAAAGCACGCTCATTGCATCATAAATACATATATAATCAACATAGAAATGCTAACGTGCATAATCTGAAGTCCTGAAATTAAGAACGCGTTAACGCGTTGTGTATCAAGGAGTATTACTACTATTACACATGTGTGCGAGGGGTGGCGGAGTGAGAGATAGGGAACGAGCGAGTGGGAGGGAGGGAGAGAAAGAGAGAGAGAACTATATTTGTACACTAACATACATACATACATCATACACATACACACACGCGCACGAACCCCCCTCACCCCCCCTCCACACACACACACACACACACACACATTCGCACACGCCAGCTTCCCTCTCAAATACACACGTGCGTCACATATGACGAAAGTATGCCGAAACCAAAGACGCCTGATGCAGAAACTGCACAAATAACCTCTCTTATCACTGGAATGGGTACGTAATAGGGACTAACCTCAATACGCCGTAGCTTCTGCAAAGATCCTACGGTCCTCCTTTTTTCTTTTCTTTTTTTTAATTTTTTTTAACTCTCTTCCACAGACACATGCATCGCATATGAAAAAAGGATATAAACTCGGAAAGTTGGTTATGGTGATAAGGAAATTGTTGCTCGTTAACACAGATATTACTATTATTCTGATAATTTATGTGATGCATGAAAAAAAGTATACAGATCTCTCTCTCTCTCTCTCTCTCTCTCTCTCTCTCTCTGTGTGTGTGTGTGTGTGTGCGCGTGTATGCGCGCGTGTGTCTGTGTCTGTATTTGTGTGTGTGTGTGTGTGTCTGTGTGAATACACGTGTTGGAAGGAGTGAGACAGACATACAGCTGGACAGAGACACACAAGCAGACAAAGGGACAGAACTCTTTATGTCAGGTACGCTCTCCCCTCACCCATGCTACATCCACACCTAAACGGTGGTGTGGCACAGACCAGCCTCCCAAACAGCACCTGCTAAGATCAAAAGACAGCTATCTGAACTCGTTTCCACCAATTAACACGGCAGCCGTTTTACGCCCGAAATTGACGCCTGTCAAAAAAAATGTCGCCGGCGACAAGTGTGGCACGCCTCGTTCCCAAACTTTTGGGCTTGACATAGCCGTCATCATCACCGTCACTCACAGCATGGTCCTAACTAAAGCTGTGTCCTTTTTCTGTCGGTAAACCTGGCACTTTTTGAGCTTAAACGAAGACTGTTGTAATATTTATTACTGGCTGATCATAGTTGTGATTTAATCTCCCTCTTTCTCTGTCTGTCTCTCTCTGTCTCTCGCTCGGTCGCTCTCTCTCTCTCCTCTTCCTCTTTCTCCCTCATTATTTGTCTCTATCTGTCTCTCTTTGTGTCTCTCCGTGTCTCTCTGTCTCTGTATCTCTATGTCTCTCTCTGTCTCCCTCTCTTCGTCTTTTTTGGATAGTTTGGGAAACGTCACAGCTGTAGTGAGATTGCCAGTCAATTTGTGGAAACGTTGGAGTGAAACAAAAGGACCAGTCATCATTCAGACTGCATTGGGTGAGTCGTTATTCTACATTCAAAATACTTCTGACAGGATAAGGTATCTAATTTATATGTCTTTGTAAGTGTGCTAGTAAGTTTGGTATGTCTTTAATTTTACAAGAGTCGGTTTCAAGTGCAACATACATCTTAGTCAGAAAAGTTTGTTTAGGCTGCTTGTTCAGTTGTGTGTGTGTGTGTGTGTGTGTGTGTGTGTGTGAATGTCTTTTTTGTGAATGTTTTGTCGGCTTACTCATTGCAAGCCTTGCTTTCCGATAATTCTACACGAGCCACATATTGGAGACCTTCCAAATCACTCAGTGTTTAAAGAAAAGAAAAGAAAACAAAAGAAGACAAATTATTGACAAATCATGCTTAAAGTGAAGGATGGTGGCGGAGGAGGAGCATTCGCAGAGGTCGAGTGAAGAGGCGGCGAGTGAGGGAGCGGCGTGTTTTGTTTGTTTGTTGTATGTTTTGTATGTTTCAGGGGTTCGTGTGGGGTGGATGCTGTTGTGAACAGAGCGAAGGGTGCTTACGTGGTGACGTTTATATATATATATATATATATATATGTGTGTGTGTGTGTGTGTGTGTGTGTGTGCGCGCTTCATAATATATATGTATATAATTTTATATTGTCGATGAGTTCTTCAGAGGCATTTCACTTTCTATTGTCCACCAGTGATCACCAATGGTCAGTGTTCGAAGCTACGTTGCGGCATGATGTTTTGTCAATGGCGCTTTTAAAGGCATTTTGCTCTGATATTCTTCTCTCCACCCGGGGGTGAATGGATACACGGCTTTGGCTGGGAAAAGTGCGGAAGGAGAGGATTTGAGGGACGCCTTGTTATACCGAGCCCGAGGCACTGTGAATGAAGTCATTGCCCCGATGGCCGTAAAGCTCTGGGACCTTCAACATTTCACTAAATGTGGGGGCAAGGAAACATCACATTATACTTGCAACTTTTACACACACCATAGAAACAACAAACGGTGTCAGAAACTGAAAGGAAAACGGAAAAAAGCGAGCATACATTACAAACATGCACACATGAATAATTCATTGTTTCCAACAAGAAAAGGACAAATATTTCAAAAAGAAATATGTATTGTGGAGAGAAAGGATTTCATTTTAACGACATTCTTCTTTTTCTCTCAGAGAAGAGTAAGTGATGTTTAAGGGAAGGAGGAAATGATCCATGCATGGAGGTCTGTAGGAAACTCTGTCAGTTTGTCTGTATGTGTCTCGTTTCTTTTGTTTATATCCTGATCTGACCATATGATGATCCACTTGTAAATTTTATTTCCATCCATTCACCGGCTGATTGACAGAACTTTTCATCTTAAAGCGAGCACGCTCGCGCGCGTGTGTGTGTGTGTGTGTGTGTGAGTTAACTCTTCAGTCTTTCTATTTGTCTTATTCATTGGTTCACCATCTCTTGTATTAGCACGTCTCTCTGCACTCTTAGATGTCTATGTTTAGACAGGAAGATCGATGCGATGTTTATGTTTATGTACATATAACTATGCTGATATATTCACCCTCTCTGTGTTCGCGAGCGTTTCCATTTTCTCACCCTCTTCCTGTGTGCCTGTTTTACTGTTTGTCACTGTCTCTGTCTCTGTTTGTCTCATCTCTCTCTCTCTCTCCTCTCTCCCCTTCGTTGAATACCCTCCTCGCTCACTCTCGCATAACTTGCTCAATCCCACCCCCAAATACTTTCTCCCCATCCCCATCTGCTCTAACAAAATCTTTTTATGCTTTCTCAATACGTCTCCTGTGTGCTTCTGTTGTTAACGATGTTATGACGTCCGTTTGGCTTTAAAGATGCTGGGTTGGGTTGCACGTGCTATCTTAACAGCGCTAAGTTCGCTCAGCGTTAAAATGTTTCCTAAGTCTATGGTAATTCCATATAGATTTAGAGCATTCTTAATGTCAAGCCAGCTCAGCGCTGCTAATGTCGCTTATGCAACCCGACCCATCATCTTTAAGCGAAGCAGACGTCACCACATTGTTAACAACAGCGGCACACAGGAGTCTGGCGCTCTGGTCAGAAAGTCCATCCACTTCCGAATCTGGATTGCTGTTGTGGTTGGTTACGAGGTAAACCCCATATTTCAGATCCGTATGACAACATTAATTGAATTACACAATTAAATTACAATTCAAGACACGTGGAAGTATGACATGCAGTTGGTTTTGAAGAGCAAAGACACTGTCAGCAATTTAAAAAAATCATAATTCAACAAATAGAATCAAATACCATGGTTACTAGAGAGAGTGGGGGATAGACAGACAGAGAGAAGGGAAAATAGAGAGAGAGAGAGAGAGAGAGAGAGAGAGAGATACAGAGAGAAACTAGCGAGAGACAGAGAGAGACACACACAGACACAGACACAGAGAAACAAGCCAGCCCACCTCAGCCCACCCACGTCCAGCCAGACAAGACAAACAGAGACACAGAGATATCTTTTTAACTCTTCCCAATACTCTTTTCTTTCGACCAACACCTCCCTTGTGGACGCAGGGTACACACCGTTACGTGCGTTGCGCTCATCCACTTCACTCTGCACAGCTTCCAGCCACATCCCTGGACGCTACATATCCACCCGTACCCCCACACTCCCCTATCCCCCCACCCCCTTCGCTATATAAGTCCCCAGTCTCTTTTTCTGTTCCTGTTCGAGAGGCTGGCCATTACAGGAAGACAATTGCCCCAGTCCCAGGGGCCTGGACTTCCCAGTGAAAGCTTTTAGGTCCAGTCGTAGAACATACAGTGCCATATCCGTAACCGCCCCTTTCTTGCGGCTAACGAAGTCATCATGCTCCTCTTTCTTTTCTTTTCTCTCTCGCGCGTGATTTATGTTGTTTCTTATTTTGCTCGCTCCGGCTCTCTCTCTCTCTCTCTCTCTCTCTCTCTCTCTCTCTCTGTATGTCTGTGTGCGTCTGTGTGTATTTGAATGTGTGATTATCATGTGTAGGAGGAATTTTGTTTAATGTCCCGTCACACATATCGGTGACTGAAGAAATATCATGTGTACGTGTATGGTTTTGTATGGTATGTTTCTATTGTGCTTCTTTCTCTCCGTGTGTCTGTCACCGTCTTTGTTTCTGTTTTCTGTCTCTGCTTTTTTCTCTGTTTCTCTGTCTGTCTGTCTCCCTCCCCCCTCTGTCTCTCTCTCTCGGCGAATGTGTGTTCATGTGCATGCATGTGTGTATGCGTGCGAATATTTGTATGTAATATTTATGTCAAATATGTGTGTACCCGCGCGCGCGTGTGTGTGTGTGCGTGTATTGAACGTCATGCCACTACTTATTTGTTAGAAAAAAAGAAAGTGTCGAAGACAGTGCCAGCAATCCACCCACACCGACCTCCACAAAAAAAGAATAGATGAACAAATACGCAAACACCCACTTAAACACACACACACACACACACACACACACACACACACACACACACACCTTCACTCTCCACCCAGCCTACTTTCCCCCACCCACCCCACCCCTATACACACATACACATCCATCCATATACACAGAGATCGCACAACAGCCCAAAAAACATACATACATGATACATACAAATACAACACACATTCACTCATCAGGGTAGATAACTCATCTTTCTCCTCCACCGCAGACCTGAACCCCACATCTCAGCAGATGGTGTTATGTGGGGCCAAGGTCAGTTCGGTGCAACAGTGACGGTAACGTAAAGCAATACTATGAACACTGACTGCCGAATCCACGGAATGAAGGCAGGAGGAAAAGGGAGGGGGGGGTGACACGGAAAAGGGGTGAAGAGGCTAGAGGGCAGGTGAGGAGGGGGAGGGGGGTGACACAGGTGTTTGGTATCGTGTGAAATTTTGTTATTACTATACATATTTTTCTTTCTTTTTTTTTTTTTTTAAACTGGAGAGCACGGTAGGTCATGGGAAGTGATTCCCCTTCTCGCCATTTTCTTTCAACTAACTCTCATCACCCATCAACCTTTTTCTTTCTGCCTCTGTCTCATCTCCTGCTCGCTCTCTGTCAGCCCCATCCCTATCTTTTTACCCCCTATCTCTCTGTCTCTGTTGGAGACCGCACGCAGTGTGGTTTTCGGAATGTGACCGAGACCTGTAGGACTGAATATGCGAGTGTGAGGATTGACCGAATACCCTTGCTTTCTTCTGGCTATGTCGGTCTGGATTGTCGTCACACACACACACACACACACACACACACACACACACACACACACACACACACACACACACA
>JAAQRG010299440.1:2500-15077 GCA_011634625.1 Babylonia areolata
GGTGATGATGACGATGTCGATGATGATGATGGTGGTGATGATGATGACGATGTCGATGATGATGATGGTAATGATAATGATGATGATGGTGGTGATGATGGTGTTGGTGGTGATGATGATGACGTGATGATGGTGGTGATGATGGTGTTGGTGGTGATGATGATGACGATGTCGATGATGATGATGATGGCAATGATGATGATGGTGGTGGTGGTGGTGGTAATGATGGTGGTGATGATGATGGTGGTGGTGGTGGTAATGATGGTGGTGATGATGATAGTGGTGGTGGTGATAATGATGTGGTAGTGATGATGATGATAATGATGACGGTGGTGGTGGTGGTGGTAATGATGGTGATGATGATGAAGATGATGAAGATGCACGGACGCTTTGAACAGTGTCATCTGACATCAGCATTGAGCACATCCCTCATGTTGCTTTGACGCGCACACACACACACACACACACACACACACACACACACACACACACGATCGCGCGCGCACGCGCGTTCGCACACACATATACACACTCGCGCGCTGGGTAGTGTCTGTCTGCGTCCGTCTGTTTGTCTGTCCGTCTGTCTTATCAGTACCGTCTGAACATCTCCTGTATTCGTCTTCCAAAAACACATTCACGAAAATATGAAATGGAACTGGGCTTCTCTCCAACCTGAAGTAAAATGCTGGTATGAAGAAAGAGAGAGAGAGAGAAAGAGAGAGAGAGAGAGAGAGAGAGATAAGTGCTTGTGTCCTGGGAAATAGGTGCAAGTGTACTGGGAATTAAGTTCATGGGTACTGGTAAGGAGGTGCATATGTACGGGAACAGCAGGCACGTTGGAAATAGAGTGAAAGGTACTGATGTCATGTGATTCAGAGTGCAGTAAGTGGCTTATTGCTGGTACGGAACAGGTTGATAATAACTGAACAAGGAGTACCTATGTTTCGCCCACACCATTTGATTGACACCACTGGCTTCTTCAAGTTCATCTTATGTTTCACTAATCTTCATCATCACCACGTTACAGCTGTCACGTTGCGCGCACAGTCATAAAATAAAGTGAAATAAACTGAACTAAGAACATAGAATGAAATAAAATGAACACAAGACGAAAGGCAAGGCCTTCACAACTCACGTGTGATACCCAAGAAAGGAATCGTGGGAGAAATTAAAAAAAGAAAAGAAAAAAAAAAGACATTGCAAGTAGGTCATCTGGTAAAAAAAAGATACACACACACACACACTGCTGATGTGACCTTGACCTCTTAATTTACAAAACATTTAAATACTGACTAAACAAACCACTATACTTGTCTAATGAAGAAAACCAAACTGAAAAAGCACAACTTGAGTTCCGACTGCCATGCTTCTACATTTGGTTATAGTTACATACGCTACGTTGTCAGCTTGAACTTTGACCTGCGACCCTGTCTCTTTACACAGGCTTTGCTTTTACTATGAACAGTCGTGCCAAATTTGATGAATACTGAATATAACATTCATATCTTGTATAGTATACAAGGCCTACTCTTTCTTGTACTAGTACACAGAGGAGTTTCCTATCCCGTGTGCCATTTTGTGACCTTGATCTTTAACCTATGCTTTTGAATTTCTTTATGGATTATGGATCATTAGGGATCATAACGAGTTACAATATCAAGTTTCATTGTGGTTGGAAGCAAATGAACGCAAACTTTTGTCAAATAATGACTTTGACCTTCGAGCTCTCACCCAAGCTGTCATGATTATTATCATAAAGCAGATGAAATCAACTTAGGTCCTATTCATGCAGACACTTAATTGCAGTATAGGTCAGGAAATTGTAGAGCAACATGCCCAAATACACACACACACACACACAACACACACACACACGTGACATGCACACGTAACACACACACACACACACACACACACACCGTCACACACACACACACGATTGGCATACACAAACAATTGACACACACGCGCGCTCGCGCGCCGGCACATACAAACATTCTGAGAGTGACACACACTGGCAATCGGACACAGACACAGACACGCCCGCACGCCCGCACACATTGTCACACACACACACACACACACACACACACACACACACTCAGGTACACATACACACTACACACACACACACACACACACACACTGACACACACATACTGCCGGATCATTACATGGATTCACTCCGTTTATTATCATTATTATTCCTAATATTATGATGACGATGAGTATTTACGCCTAATCTTGAAAAATAAGCCATAGGCGTTTACAAATAGAATACAGATAATTATGTAAATATAAAAAACTGAGGACAAATTGGACACAAGATACCAAACATTATTAAAACTTATTCATTCCCAACCCCACACCCACCCCACACCCACACACCCACAATACACACAAGCACACGCGCACGCACACACACAGCTGAGGTCATCGCACACGTACAATCGTAAATAATACACAATCAAAAACTGACACTTCCAACAAATTCTGAAACTATCAAAACTGACTCATTCACAAATATAGTCATTTTAGATTCATACTGGAAAGGGGTGAGCTGTTGAGAATTAATCAGGAGGAGGGAAAAGGTGGGTCTTCAGACTGGATTTGAAAGGTTGCAACGAAGATTAGTGAAGCAGAGGCTGAAGAAGTTGATTCCAAAGAAAGGGGGCTTGGAATGAAAAAATGCGTTGGCCGTACGTTTTGGTTCGAGCAGGGAGGATCCTAAGCATGCGGCTGTCAGAAGAAGAACGGAGTTGGCGTGAGGGTATGTGAGGATGAATGAGATCAGAAAGATACTGTGGACCAGAAGCCTCAATTTACTTGAAACAAAAAGAGACGACTTTGTAAATAATGATTCTTTCTTGTGCTGGGAGCCAGTGTAAAGCACGGTGAAGGAGAGGACGGATAGACGTGATCAAATTTATACGGGGACGAAAGACAAGACGAACAGCATAGTTCTGGACTTTCTGAAGCCTAGCAATGAGGTTGCTGGGTGAAACATGCAGACACAGAGGATAGTTTTGGTTGCATCTTCAGTCACTGAGGAGATGACGAATGGATGCAATTCTGCGTTTACACTCGCGAGTCAATGAAGAGCGCAGGACATGTTTTTCAAAAACAAAACTCTATCCATCAGGCTGAAAATTGTCCATGGGCAAATCTGGAGTGAGGTAACAATCTGACGGCTGTACATTGTCCAGGACATTCAGGCCAATCCTCATGAATGCGGCACACACCCCTTCATAGAACGTTTCGGTAAAACGTCATTGTTCACTTCCGTCATCTGAACATGGCAGCCTGAAGAACGCCCCTTCTCTGAGGTGAGAAAAATCATGAAGAAATGAACCAAGGCAGACATAAATTTGTTTTCTTTTCCTAGTCATAGGTTTTTTACATGTTGTACTTTTAGGATAACAGGTACAGAAGCTTGCACATTTGTTAGTTTCATGTGAATAAAGCATGGACAGGCACACTAACTTAACATAATTTTGTCACGCTGAACGATCGAATGACACTCGTGTCCCCCTAAGTAAAAAAGTTTCTGTTTTACCATGTTTAGTTTTCCATCCTTTTACGATCTAATCATATCTATTTCTTCTCTGGTCATGGCATCGTTGCTGATAATTGGCAAAATTAATCGGTACTTAAAGAGCTTGAAACGGCGACATGTATTCTTGAATTGACGTCAAATGACGAAGCAGACGAACAATTTGTGCTGTGGCAGTGGATAAAAAGTCAAAGTGGGCGTGGATCAGAGCTAATTTCTACTGTTAATGAACGTTTCGTTTCTTTTGTTTAATATACTATTATGATGTATGTTTCTCAGCGCAAATGTTCATTGCGTAATTACAAAAAATCGTACAAGTATATATTATGTTGAGAACTGATAAGAAATAATGAAGTTTAGTTAGAAAATACAACAGATAGTGATACAAGTACTGTAGTGGGTGGTTGTTACATGTATTGAGTTTAGGCAACATGGTTGAATATTGCTGGAAGAAGGATAATTTAAATCTCAGATTGAAATTTTATTTTAATCCTGTTTCATAAATCGTTTAATACTGTTAAACACACACACACACACACACACACACGTTGTCCATTTCATTATAATAGCAAGCATATTTTTAGTTTAGCTATGGTGGTGTTTGTCATAATATTCACAGATAAATCTGTTTCAGAACTTTTGCTTATGCATTCATCTGTATAATTTCTTTATTCATTGCATATTTTTTTCTTTGAGTTTGACTTTCTTTGATTTTTTCAAGCATAATGTGATATCTGTTTGGCTTTTGACATTGAGTACATTTTTAGTAGTGTGTATCATAATTTGTTTTTAATTATGTTTTTAAACTTAATTTATGTGTTATTAGCCCTTACCCCCGCCACGTACACATGCACACTGTTACTCACACACACACACACACACACACACATACACACACACACACACACACATACAGATAACGATTTGTTTCTGTGCTGACTCAAGGTGTGTGGCTGTGGAGCAGCAGTCAAGATGATTGGAGGACTGTTTATGTACAACCACAAGGGGGAGGTCCTCATCTCCAGGGTCTTCCGTGATGATATTGGGTAAGGGGGCCCCACAAGGGTTAACAGTTGACATATACATGTATGTATGTCTGACCATTAGGTCGAATGACATTGGGTAATGGTGCCTGCAGCTGTGAACAACTGACATAATGTACTTGTCTAAGTTATTTGATTGAAA
This sequence comes from Babylonia areolata, assembly GCA_011634625.1. Taxonomy (NCBI): domain Eukaryota; kingdom Metazoa; phylum Mollusca; class Gastropoda; order Neogastropoda; family Buccinidae; genus Babylonia; species Babylonia areolata. The sequence continues at coordinate 7,239 of JAAQRG010299440.1, forward strand.
TTTGTGCATTCAGAAAGTGGCTTCATGAGATATGACCTGTAGATTAAATGACATTGGGTAAAGGGACCCGAAAGGGTTAACGAGACACGTCTGACCAGTACATTGAATGGCATTGGGTAGGGGGGACCCCACAAAGATTAATAACAGACTTGTCTGACCTGTAGTTAAATGATAGTGGGTAGGGGGGCTCTGCAGGGGTTAACAACAGACATGTCTGACCTGTAGTTAAATGATAGTGGGTAGGGGGGCTCTGCAGGGGTTAACAACAGACATGTCTGACCTGTAGATTAAATGACGTTGGGTAGGGAGGCCCTGCAATGGTTAACAACAGATCTGTCTCTGTAACACTGCAGCTCTGAGTGGATTTAAAATTAGATTTGATTAAGACATGCCAGTATTTGTTTTGTCAAGCATTCCCAGGGCCATGTGTGCATAGTGTGTGTGTGGATCACTGTTCATAAGTACGCAGTGATGAGGAAGAGGACTGTGACAGAATGGTTAAGACGCTTACCTGCAAATACAGTGCCCAGGAGGGTCTGGGTTCGAATCCAGGTCTCGCCTTTACTCCCAGGTTTTGACTAGAAAATCGAACTGTCTAATCAATCAGATGAGACAATATACTGAAGTCCCTTGTGCTGCCTGTTGGTGCACTGAAAACGAACCAATGGCAATATACGCTGTCGTCTGCCAAAATAATGCAAAGAAATCCCCTCTAGTCTTTGAGAGGTATGCAAATGTGCATGCACTCTAGGCGTTGGATTCTGCTGCTGGTCAGGTATCTGCCTAGCAGATGTGGTTCAACATACATATATATATATATATTTTTGTCCAAATGCAGTGATATCTCCTTTAGAAACTGCAAGTGAACTGAGACTGAATTCACTGCTATCGTTTATAACCTTTTAAGGCAAGTATTTAGCCACATTTGTTGTCTGGTTGTACTGTGTTGCTCTTTTGTCGCAACAGACTTCTCTACATGAAATTTGTGCTGCTTTCCCTAGGGATAGCATGTTGCTACAGTAAAGCACCACCTACTTTTTTTTCTGCCTGGAAGTGTATTTGCTTTCATATCAATGTGGATTTTTCTGCAGAATTTTTGCCAGGAACATTCCTTTTGTTGACATGGATTTTTGTATGTGTGCTAAATGCATGCTATGCATTGGACCACAGTTTATCGTGTCATCCAAATGACTAGCATCCAGACCACCGCTCAAGGTTTTGTGGAGAGGGGAGAAAATGCTGTTTAGTGTGTGGGATTCGAACCAGTGTGCTCAGATTCTCTGGCTTCCCAGGTGGATGCATTACCACTAACTAGGCCACCACTCCACAGTGGATATGAATCCACTGCCTGTGAAAGGCTTTGGGAAGTTAACCTTTTAAGGCATATACACTGGCCACATTCTTTTTTCTTGAGACACAGTCAGTTTAACGTTTTCAACCTTTTGATTAACTCTTTCATTGTTATAGGCGACTGTAGTTGACCAGACAGTGCACCGCCATAGGAGACTTGTCGACATTAAGGTGTCATGTTGATATGACCATTTTTCATACTGTAACGAAGCTCAACAGCTGCAGTCAGTGTCCCGCCATTAGAACAGTGACTAACCTTTGCCTCCTCCTGACTGAGTTTGAAGTGAACAAGTCCTTTGAGTTGTTTGGACATGAACAGAAGCCTGTGGCTGAGAGCATCATTTCTAAGAAATTTGGCGCTGGTGGAGTGTTTTTCACACAGAAACTTGGCGGTGAAAGAGTTAAGGCAAGTTCTCGTCGTTCTTCATCCAGATGCAATGAGTTTAACATTATCGAACTTTGAGGCAAGAATTCAGTCTTCTTCTCACAGCCACAACACAGTTGATGTGTTCCGCGTCAAAGTTAACCTATAAAGCAAGTGCACTAGCCTCGTTCTTCCTCCAGATACTGTGAGTTAAACGTTTTCAACCTTCGGATTAAGGCGAGCACTGGTTCTTCCTCTCACAGATGCAATGCAGTGGATGAGTTCCACGTCAAAGTTAACCTGTAAAGGAAGTATACCAGCCTCGTTCTTCTTCCTCCAAATGCAACGAGGTTTACATTTTCAACCTTTTAATTGAGGCGATCACTCCTTTTCCACCAGACGCAACGAGTTTAACATTTTCAACCTTTCTGTTAAGGCGATCACTCTTTCTTCTTCCTCTCAACAGACGCAACGCGGTGGACGCGTTCCGAGTGAATGTGATCCATGCCCGACAGCAGGTGCGCTCGCCGGTGACAAACATCGCCCGCACCAGCTTCTTCCACATCAAGCGCTCCAACATCTGGGTGGCGGCCGTCACCAAGCAGAACGTGAACGCAGCTATGGTGTTCGAGTTCCTGCACAAGATGGTGGAGGTCATGCAGGCCTACTTCGGCAAGATCTCCGAGGACAACATCAAGAACAACTTTGTCCTCATTTATGAGATCCTGGACGGTGAGTTTGGTGGGAGTGTGTGTTGGTTGGAAGTGTGTGAGTTGGGTTTTGTTGTTGTTGTTTTTCTTTGTGGTGGGGGCAGGGGGTTGGGGAGGGTGGCGGAATGTCATGGTGACATGGATTGTGTGTGTGTGTGTGGTGTTTTTGTGTGGTACAGTGATTGTGTATTTGTGTGTCGGGTGGATGTGTGTGTTGGTATTATGTGTGTGAGTGAGTGTGTGTATGTGTATGTGTGTGAATTCTTCAGCAATTTTTGAGGACAACATCAAGAACAGCTTTGTCCTCATTTATGAAATCTTGGACGTTGAGTGGAGCTGTGGTTTGGTTGAAAGAGTGAGAGTGTTTTTTGTTTTGTTTTTGTTTTTTTGTCATTTTTTTCCTTTTGGTTGGGGAAGGGGTAACATAGGGGTATGGGTTGTGTGCGTGTAGTATTTTTGTGTGATACACTGAATGAGTATGTGTGAGTGTGTGTGTTTATTTGTGTGTGTGTGTGTGAGAGAGAGTTCTTTGGCAAGATCTCTGAGGACAACATCAAGAACCATGTTGTTCTCAGCAATGAGATCTTGGACAATGAATGGGCTGGAAATGTGTCGGTGTCAAAAGTTTATTTCAAGATGGTAAACTGAGTAAGCAACAGTTGCTTTTTTGCATAAAGCTGTTTAAAAAAAAAGAGAGAAGAAAATAGATATGAAATTGTGAAAAGGAAGAAAAACAACAACTAATATTTTACGTACAATATACATAAGTTGTAAGAATATGAAATACATTGTTGAATTTCTGTTTCACACGCTTGCAATGCATACAAAGTCTAATGTTGTAACTGAGAGACACAGGAGTAAACAAACTTGTGTGGAAAAAGGAATGATAGTGTAAGTGTGTGTGTGTGTGTTTAGTGTGTGTTTGCATGTTTTGATGTTGTATGAAGAAAGAGAAGTTTACACAAAAAGGCAGCAAAGTGTAAGTGTAAGTGTGTGTGTGGTGTGTGTGTGTGTGTGTGTGTGTGTGTGTGTGTGTGTGTGTGTGTGATGTTGTAACTGAGGGATGCAGGAAGAAAGAGAAGCATGTGGAAAAAACGAGGAATGATGAAGATGATGATGATGATGTTGCAGAGATCCTGGACTATGGATACCCACAGAACACTGACACCGGCATCCTGAAGACCTTCATCACTCAACAGGGAGTCAAGTCACAGGTGGGTGGGTGTGTGTTGGTGTATATGCAGGGGTATGTTTGTGGTGTGGGTGGGTGTGGATGAAGGGATATGTGTGTGGTGTGGGTGGGTGTTGATGAAGGGGTATGTGTGTGGTGTGGGTGGGTGTGGATGAAGGGGTATGTTTGTGGTGTGGGTGGGTGTGGATGAAGGGATATGTGTGTGGTGTGGGTGGGTGTGGATGAAGGGGTATGTGTGTGGTGTGGGTGGGTGTGGATGAAGGGGTATGGGTGTGGTGTGGGTGGGTGTTGATGAAAGAGTGTGTGTGGTGTGGGTGGGTTTGGATGATGGGGTATGTGTGTGTTTGTGTGGTGTGTGTGTGTGCCAGTTTACATGCCTGTGTGTGTATGTGTGTGCGTGTGTGTGCACGCTACACACTTTGTGTATGTGAAACCATTTTTAACAGTGCTGTTGGTTTGCACTTTTGTTTTGCTATGTCAGAGAGTAACTCCAGACTAACTTTGAACATTAGCTGAATGTAACAGATTGTAAGAAACCAACAAGATCTGGAAGTTGAATGTAATGTATTTTGGATGCAATGAAACTAAATTTAGAATTGAATTGAACTGGAAAAAAAAAAAAAGAATTGAAAAATTGTGGATTGAACCTGAGTCCTCCCAATCACCAGTTCATGATGCTAATCACTTTGCCAGGGCACCTGGTGAATATAACTGATCTAATGAATATAACTATAAGATAATAAGTGATTTAACTTGATATATGTCCTTTCATGCCCTGCTCTCATGGTGACCTCAGTTTCGATACCCCTCCACTTCCGTGCTTGGGGTGAGTCTTGTCAATGTCGTCAGTGTCGGCAGATTTATGGGTGGCTGTTTGAGGGACGTGGTGGCAGTCTCCACTCTGGGAGGGATGCTCACTCAGTCTGGCTCCGCGACTAAGCCATTATTGTCGTTAGTAGGGGGCTTAGTAGGTGGTGTCCTAAGTACGTTAAAACAGAACAGGCACCACTGAACACCACCGAAGTGACTCAGCAGCAGTGCAGGGTCTCCTCTGGTGTGTGGCCTCCTGGCAACCTAACATTGATGGTTCCCTGTGGACTGCCGACGCTGGAACTGCGACGGATGAACCCGGGTGTGGCCGTGTATGGGGGAATCTAAATGAGCGGCGTGGGAGTAATGCCACTGAAACGGTGCAGATGATGGGGCAGCAAAAAAACAACAACAAAAATTGATATATGTATCACATGATTTTCCTGCAGTCCAAAGAAGAGACGGCCCAGATCACCTCCCAGGTGACAGGACAGATCGGATGGCGACGCGAGGGCATCAAGTATCGTCGCAATGAACTCTTCCTGGACGTTCTGGAATCCGTCAACCTGCTTATGTCCCCTCAAGGTCAGTGCTACCAGAGTGCTGGGTTTGGTACTTCTGCTTCCTCTTTTCTTCGTCTTCGTCTTCTCCTTCTTTATGAAGAGTATGATGATGATGTTACATGTTGTTGTTATTATCATGACGATGATAAGATATTGTATGTCCCAGGTCAGGTGCTTATTACCCTTGTGGTGGGTTGCACACCGTGATAAAAAGTTATCTCAGAAGCATTGTTACTATTATTTTGATTATTCTTCTTCCATTTTGATAATGGTATTACATGTTGCAGGCCAGGTGCTAAGTGCCCATGTGGCAGGTCGCATTGTGGTGAAGAGTTAACTGAGGGGCATTGTTGTTATTGTAATTCTTATTACCATATTTTGTCATTATTTCTGTGATGATGATGATAATTCATTGTGTGTTATAGGTCAGGTGCTAAGTGCCCATGTGGCAGGTCACATTGTGATGAAGAGTTAACTGAGGGGCGTTGTTGTTAATATTGATATTCTTATTACCATATTTTACTTGCTATTATTTCTGTGATGATGATGATGATAATTCATTGTGTGTTATAGGTCAGGTGCTAAGTGCCCATGTGGCAGGTCGCATCGTGATGAAGAGCTTACCTGATGAGGAGTTACCAGAGCATTATTATCATTATTTCTATGATGACATGACATGTTGCAGGCCAGGTGCAAAGGACCCACGTGACGGACCGCATTGTGATGAAGAGCTATCTGAGCGGCATTGTTGTTATCATTATTATTATAATTGGAGTGATGGCCTAGAGGTAACGCGTCTGCCTAGGAAGCAAGAGAATCTGAGCGCGCTGGTTCGAATCACAGCTCAGCCACCGATATTTTCTTCCCCTCCATTAGACCTTGAGTGGTGGTTCGGATGCTAGTCATTTGGATAAGACAATAAACCAAGGTCACGTGTGCAGCATGCACTTAGCGCACGTAAAAGAACCCACGGCAACAAAAGGGTTGTTCCTGGCAAAATTCTGTAGAAAAATCCACTTTGATAGGAAAAACAAATAAAAAAACTGCAAGCAGGAAATAGTACAAAAAAAATGGGTGGCGCTGTAGTATAGTGATGCACTCTCCCTAGGGAGAGCAGCCCGAATTTCACACAGAGAAATCTGTTGTGATAAAAACGAAATACAAATACAAATACAAATAATTATATCGTTTCTATAATATTACCTGTTGCAGGCCAGGTGCTAAGCGCCCACGTGGCGGGCCGCATCGTGATGAAGAGCTACCTGAGCGGGATGCCGGAGTGCAAGTTTGGCATCAACGACAAGGTGCTGATGGAGAGCAAAGGGAAGAGCAGTCTGGACGACTCCAGTCGCGTCAGCGGCGGCGGGTAAGCTGACCTTTCACCCCTCACGGGGCACAGGCCGCTGTCCTTCTCCTTTGTCCCCTGACCCCCACCACCACCCCTGTAGCAATAGCCGAGTGGTTAAATCGTCGTTGGACTTTCAGCGTGAGGGTCCCAGGTTCAAATCTCAGTGACGGCACCTAGTAAAGGGTGGGGATTTTGCCCTGAGAGAAATTGTTCCTTTGTGTTTGCGTGTGTGTGTAAGTGCCTCTGTGTATGTGCCCCTGTGTAAGAGAAATTGTTCCTTTGTGTGTGTGCAGATGTGTGTGAATGTGCCTCTGTATATGTGCCCCTGTGCGTGTGTATGTGCTTGTGTGTGTGTGTGTGTGTGTGTGTGTGTGTGTGAGTGTGTGTGTGTGTGTGTGTGTGTATGTGCCCTTCTGTGTGTGTGTGTGTGTGTGCGCTCGCCTCTGTGTGTGTGTGTCTGTGTTTGCAAGCATGTGCACTTGTGTGTTGTGGTTCTGTGTTTGTATGCATGTGCGCTTGTATGTGTGCGTGTGTTTGTGCATGCATTTGAGTATATCTATATGATTTCTCAAGGCCTGACTAAGCGCGTTGGGTTACGCTGCTGGTCAGGCATCTGCTTGGCAGATGTGGTGTAGCGTATATGGATTTGTCCGAACGCAGTGACGCCTCCTTGAGCTACTGATACTGATACTGATACTGATATATGATTTGTACATGTCTGTGTGTGTGTGTGTGTGTGTGACAGTGGGGGAAAGACGTCCATTGCCATTGACGACTGCCAGTTCCATCAGTGTGTGAAGCTGAGCAAGTTTGAGACGGAGCACAGCATCAGCTTCATCCCTCCTGATGGAGAGTTTGAACTCATGAGGTCAGTCAGGGGTCGTGGGTGAATATATAGCACTGACCTGGGTCAGGACTTGGTTGATAATGTGAGTCAGGGTCACGGATCAGTTCGACACGAGTGAGAGGTGTGGATATGAAGCACTGACATTTGTCAGGGCTTGTGGATAATGTGAGTCACTTACGTACTGCCAGTTGTGTGTGTGTGTGCGTGCGTGCTTGCATGCGTATCTGTATGTTTTACGTTTATTGGCTTATTTATTTATTATCATTATTGTCTTTTTTTCTTTTTTTTTCTGCCTTTTTTTTTTTAATTCATTCTCTATCTGCTTTGTTGGTTTTTTTATGTTATTTGTTTATTTATTTATTTATTCATTGATTTAATGATGTATCCATGCATTTGTTTATGCACCTTTTTTTTTTTTTTCTCTTTTTTTCCATTTTCTCCTCAAGGCCTGACTAAGCACGTTTGGTTATGCTGCTAGTCAGGCATCTGCTTAGAAGATGTGGTGTAGCATGTATGGATTTTGCCGAATGCAGTGACGCCTCTTTGAGCAACTTAACTAACTGAACTAATGGTGCCCTTTGGCTTAGTTTTTGTGAAAGACTGGCTCTTAGTGCTGCAGCCTTGGGGGCCAGTTGGCCTTTTGGGACCATCACAG
>JAAQRG010299443.1:0-14999 GCA_011634625.1 Babylonia areolata
ACGGCAACAAACGGGTTGTTCCTGGCAAAATTCTGTAGAAAAATCCACTTCGATAGGAAAAACAAATAAAACTGCACGCAGGAAAAAATACCAAAAAAATGGGTGGCGCTGTAGTATAGCGACACGCTCTCCCTGGGGAGAGCAGCCCAAATTTCACACAGAGAAATCTGCTGTGATAAAAAGAAATACAAATCCAAACCCTGGACAAAACTTTTGGGACGACATCACTGACGAATGGGATTGCGGCGTTTTGCTCTCCGTGCAGGCAGCAGTACTTGGCGGTGCTGGGCAAGTTCTCCTCCCTCAGCTCTGTGGTTCGGCAGCAGCGACAGTCCCTCCAGGAGTTGCGACAGTCCACCCTCACGCTCCGAGACAGCGCCGCCGAAGAGCTCAGTGCAGCGCACGACCGCGTCAAGGATATGAGCAGCAAAGTTCAAGCGGGTAAAGTAATGGTGATGATGGTGGTGGTGATGGTGATGATGATAATGACAGGTGATGATGATGATGATGATAAAAAAATAACAATAGTAATAACAGTAATGATATTATTAACAATGATGATTACAATGCTAATAATAATAATGATAATAGTAATGATAATAATGATAATAACAATGATAGTAGTGGTAGTAGTAATAATAATAATAATAATAATAGAAATGGCAAACTATATACAATAAATAATATTGCCAAACATTATCCAGTTATCCAGAGGAAACAGCAAGAGATTTTGATGCGTAGTTACAAAGACCCAAGCTTTTGAATAGTGTAGGTGTGAAAATCAGCTGTGACTGAAAAAAAGGCCTAGCACTGCCATGTGTCATTCTGCACAATAAATGCACTCCCATGTGTCATTCTGCACAATAAATGCACTGCCATGTGTCATTCTGCACAATAAATGCACTCCCATGTGTCATTCTGCACAATAAATGTGCTGATTTTATTCAATCTCTGTCGTGTTTTGGGGCTTTAGATAGTAAGTTATTTGTTATTCTTTCAGTTTTCATTGTTTGAGAGTGTTCTGTTCAGTAAGAACAGACAAACAAAAACATAACTGTTTTTCTTTTTCATGTGACATGAATGGAGTGATGGCCTATAGGTAATGCATCCGCCTAGGAAGCGAGAGAATCTGAACGTGCTGGTTCGAATCACGGCTCAGCCGCCGATATTTTCTCCCCCTCCACTAGACCTTGAGTCATGGTCTGGACGCTAGTCATTCGGATGAGACGATAAACCGAGGTCCCGTGTGCTAACATGCACTTAGCACATGTAAAAGAACCCACAGCAACAAAAAGGTTGTCCCTGGCAAAATTCTGTAGAAAAATCCACTTCAATAGGATAAACAAATAAAACTGCATGCAGGAAAAAAAAAAAAAAAAAAGGGTGGTGCTATAGTATAGTGACGCGCTCTCCCTGGGGAGAGCAGCCCAAATTTTACACAGAGAAATCTGTTGTGATAAAAAGCAATACAAATACAAATATTAATCCTGCTTTTAAGAAATTTCTTCAAAATGCCTCGTGTGTAAAAAGAGGTGTGTGTTTGGCTTTTCCTTTTTTGGGTTCTATTGGGAAAATGACACCTCCACATCGATTTTTCATCAGAGAAATATACACACTGGCAGGCCACAAACACAGCTGTAAGTTTGCTCAGGTACATTATTTATGTTGCCCTAACATTTGAATAAAAAAAAAATTTAGAAATAAAGAAACGGACAACAAAATCTCTCGGGGCCAGGTCACGGGGCATCTGTTGTCAGCAATGTTAGCCTTGCCTGTGCTAGAAAGATTGAGAGGGAGTGAGCAAGGTGTGGGTGGGTGTGTGTGAGAGAGAGAGAGAGAGAGAGAGAGAGAGAGAGAGAGCATATATTTGAGTTATTAGACAAAATGTCATATTCATTTGAAATGGAGAAATCCGATCACAATCCATAACTAAAAAAAACAAAAACAAAACCAAACCAAGTTAGTTCAAGGTGGGTATTAGGAATAGTACGTAAAGTTCATTTGAGTGATAAGAAACTGTAGGGAGAGCTGGACAGTACAAGGTCTCCAGTGATAAGAAACTGTAGGGAGAGCTGGACAGTACAAGGTCTTCAGTGATAAGAAACTGTAGGGAGAGCTGGACAGTACAAGGTCTTCAGTGATAAGAAACTGTAGGGAGAGCTGGACAGTACAAGGTCTTCAGTGAAGAACCCCACCCCCCACCCCACCCCAGCCTTTAACTCCATACACTCTAAACATATACATACAAACCAGGACTTCAGGACTACCATGTAACTGTGTACATCTGTGGCACCGCAGACTTTGAGGCAGTGCAGTCGAGGCTGCAGTGTGTGGAGATGGAGCACCTGGTGTCCTCGCAGTCCAACAGGACGCTGACCGGCAAGGTGCGCCACCTGGAGGAGAAAGCACGCAACCTGCAGCGCTGCGAGCAGGAAATGGTCGCCCTGGAAACGCGGAGCAACAACCTGCAGTCCCGGCTGTCAGGTAGTGGGATTGGATGTGAATGTATCGCTTTGTGTGTGTGTGTGTGTGTGTGTGTGTGTACATGTGTGTGTGTGTGTCTGTGTGTGTGTGTCTGTGTGTGTGTGTGTGTGTCTGTTTGTGTGCGTGTGTGTGTGTGTGTGTCTCTGTGTGTGTGTGTGTGTCTGTGTGTGTGTGTGTGTGTACATGTGTGTGTGTCTGTGTGTGTGTGTGTGTCTGTGTGTGTCTGTGTCTGTGTGTGTGTGTGTGTGTGTGTACATGTGTGTGTGTCTGTGTGCTTACACTGTACCTTGACAGCACAGGAAATGGCTTCTCTAGAGACATGGAACAACAGTCTGTAGTCCAGACGTACAGGTAGTGAGATCAGATAACAATACGTCTTGTTTAGTGTGTGTGTGTGTTTGTACTGTGAATTGCCTTGCTGGCACTGGAAATGGTTGCCCTGGAAACACAACACTAACAGTACTTCTTATTTCATTTGTGTGCTTATACTGTAAACTGCCTCGTTAGCGCAGGAACTGGTCGCCCTTGAAACGCGGAGCAGTAAGAACCTGCAGTGCCGACTTACAGATAGCGAGATCGGATAAGAATATATCACTTGTGTATGTGTGTGTGTGTGTGGGTGGGTGGGTGCGAACGCGCGTGTGTGTACCTTGTTAGTGCAGGAAATCGCCTCTCTGGAAACTGAACTTACATGTATTATGATCACAGTGATGGCCTTGACGTAACGCGTCCACCTAGGAAGCGAGAGAATCTGAGCACGCTGGTTCGAATCACGGCTGAGCTGCCGGTATTTTCTCCCCCTCCACTAGACCTTGAGTTGTGGTCTGGACGCTAGTTATTCGGATGTGACGATAAACTGAGGTCCCGTGTGCAGCATGTACTTAACGCATGTAAAAGAACCCACGGCAACAGAAAGGGTTGTTCCTGGCAAAATTCTGTAGAAAAATCCACTTCAGTGGGAAAAACAAACAAAACTGCACGCAGGAAAAACTATATAAAAAAAAAAGGGTGGTGCTGTAGTGTAGTGATGCGCTCTCCCTGGGGAGAGCAGCCCGAATTTCACACAGAGAAATCTGTTGTGATAAAAAAAAGAAATACAAATACAAGCATAGGTATGTATGTATGTATGTATGTTTGTTAGTAGGTGTGTCTGTATGTCTGTATGCATGCATGCTATAATGTAAAATATGAATAATAAGAAAAAGTTTGAAAAAAAAAAAGAAAAAGAAAGAACAATCCCCAGGTGCTGCCAGGGGCTCGAACCAACTTTTGATTCTGATCCGCAGAGGTTGAAGGTCAGCTGACGGACACGGTGGCCAGAGAGAGGCATCTCCAGATGGAAGCAGAGCAGTTCCAGAAACAAATCAGGTTTGGAAAAGCCTCCTGGAATTTGGGAGCTGTTTATTGAGGTGTTAATTTGCCCCTGGCTGGATGATTAGTTAGGTGGGTTGTTGCTTGATCAGTCAGCTAAGTGTTGTTGCTGTATTAGTTTGCCGGTTAGTTCAGTTTGCCAGTTAGACAATTGAATAGCTGGCTTGTTGTTTGGTAGTTAGCAGTACAGATCGGTAGATTGTTTGGTAGTTAGCAGTATAGATCGGTAGATTGTTTGGTAGTTAGCAGTATAGATCGGTAGATTGTTTGGTAGTTAGCAGTATAGATCAGTAGATTGTTTGGTAGTTAGCAGTATAGATCGGTAGATTGTTTGGTAGTTAGCAGTACAGATCAGTAGATTGTTTGGTAGTTAGCAATACAGATCGGTAGATTGTTTGGTAGTTAGCAGATCGGTAGATTGTTTGGTAGTTAGCAGTATAGATCGGTAGATTGTTTGGTAGTTAGCAGTACAGATCGGTAGATTGTTTGGTAGTTAGCAGTATAGATCGGTAGATTGTTTGGTAGTTAGCAGTACAGATCGGTAGATTGTTTGGTAGTTAGCAGTATAGATCGGTAGATTGTTTGGTAGTTAGCAGTACAGATCGGTAGATTGTTTGGTAGTTAGCAGTATAGGTCGGTAGATTGTTTGGTAGTTAGCAGTATAGATCGGTAGATTGTAGTTAGCAGTACAGATCGGTAGATTGTTTGGTAGTTAGCAGTACAGATCGGTAGATTGTTTGGTAGTTAGCAGTATAGATCGGTAGATTGTAGTTAGCAGTACAGATCGGTAGATTGTTTGGTAGTTAGCAGTACAGATCAGTAGATTGTTTGGTAGTTAGCAATACAGATCAGTAGATTGTTTGGTAGTTAGCAGTACAGATCAGTGGATTGTTTGGTAGTTAGCAGTACAGATCAGTAGATTGTTTGGTAGTTAGCAGTACAGATCAGTGGATTGTTTGGTAGTTAAAAAGTGTGCACAGATCAGTAGACGGGTTTGGTAGTTAGCAGTACAGATCAGTAGATTGTTTGGTAGTTAGCAATACAGATCAGTAGATTGTTTGGTAGTTAGCAGATCGGTAGATTGTTTGGTAAAAACTGAAGTTCTCCATCAGCCAGCCCCAGGGAAACTCTACGTTGAGCCCAACATCACAGTCAACGGTCAGAGACTCAGTGCGGTGGAGCGGTTCACATACCTTGGCAGCACACTGTCACGAAATGCGACCATCGACGATGAAGTGAACGTCAGGATTACAAGAGCAAGCGCAACTTTTGGTAGACTCAATGCAAATGTCTGGAACAGAAGAGGCATTAGTCTTGAGACCAAGCTAAAGGTCTACAGAGCAGCAGTTCTCCCCACACTACTGTACGCCTGCGAAACTTGGACAGTGTACCAACGACATGCCAAGAAGCTGAACCACTTCCACACAACATGCCTCAGGAAGCTACTGAACATCAAGTGGCAAGACAGGACCCCAGACACAGAGGTGCTTGCAAAAGCTACCCTTCCTAGCATCTTCACCATCCTGATGCAGTCCCAGCTTCGCTGGGCTGGACACATGGCGCGCATGCCAGACCATCGGCTGCCGAAAAGGCTCTTCTATGGCGAGCTGCAACAAGGGAAGAGATCACACGGAGGTCAGAAGAAGCGCTTCAGAGATACTCTGAAAGTCTCTCTGAAAGCGTTTGATATCAACCCTGACTCCTGGGAGGAATCTGCAGTGGACCGTGACAAATGGCGCGCTGTTGTGCACAAAGGCGCCAGGTTGTGCGAGGCCAACAGGACTGCTGCAGCTGTTCAGAAGAGGCAGGCCAGAAAGTCACGGGCAAACAAGCTCCCTGACAATGATATGCCTGTCTTTGTCTGCCCCAACTGTCAGCGAACATTTCGTGCGCAGATTGGACTATTCAGTCATCTGTGCACTCACAGATAGATTCATGAGCATCCTTCCCCCCAGCCCACCACCGCCCTCCCCCCATCCCCCATCTGGATGACAACGATGGTCATCATCGATCTCGATGGACACACCACCACCACCAGATTGTTTGGTAGTTAGCAGTACAGATCAGCAGATTGTTTGGTAGTTAGCAGTACAGATCAGTAGATTGTTTGGTAGTTAGCAGTACAGATCAGTAGATTGTTTGGTAGTTAGCAGTACAGATCAGTAGATTGTTTGGTAGTTAGCAGTACAGATCAGTAGATTGTTTGGTAGTTAGCAGTACAGATCAGTGGATTGTTTGGTAGTTAGCAGTACAGATCAGCAGATTGTTTGGTAGTTAGCAGTACAGATCAGTAGATTGTTTGGTAGTTAGCAGTACAGATCAGTAGATTGTTTGGTAGTTAGCAATACAGATCAGTAGATTGTTTGGTAGTTAGCAATACAGATCAGTAGATTGTTTGGTAGTTAGCAGTACAGATCAGTAGATTGTTTGGTAGTTAGCAGTACAGATCAGTAGATTGTTTGGTAGTTAGCAGTACAGATCGGTAGATTGTTTGGTAGTTAGCAGTCAGTAGATTGTTTGGTAGTTAGCAGTCAGTAGATTGTTTGGTAGTTAGCAGTACAGATCAGTAGATTGTTTGGTAGTTAGCAGTACAGATCAGTAGATTGTTTGGTAGTTAGCAGTCAGTAGATTGTTTGGTAGTTAGCAATACAGATCAGTAGATTGTTTGGTAGTTAGCAATACAGATCAGTAGATTGTTTGGTAGTTAGCAGTACAGATCGGTAGATTGTTTGGTAGTTAGCAATACAGATCAGTAGATTGTTTGGTAGTTAGCAGTACAGATCAGTAGATTGTTTGGTAGTTAGCAGTACAGATCAGTAGATTGTTTGGTAGTTAGCAGTACAGATCAGTAGATTGTTTGGTAGTTAGCAATACAGATCAGTAGATTGTTTGGTAGTTAGCAATACAGATCAGTAGATTGTTTTGTAGTTAGCAGTACAGATCAGTAGATTGTTTACTCTTTTGTGTGAATTTATCTTTTTCCGTTTTGGGGGAGTGGGAGAGAGGGTTTTTTTTTTCTCTGTGTGTGTGTGTGTGTGCGCGTGCGCATGTGTGTGTGTGTGTGTGTGTTGTGCTTTTTCTCCTGATATGACAAGGTATCACAAAGAGATGAAGAAATGTAATAAGGGAAGCTACTCACTTTACATCTTGCAACATTTTGAGAAAAGTTAGCTCAGGTAGATACTAGAGCCTGAATTAATCTGACAGCAACACAGTTACATAGGGAAAACATGAACTCTTTCTATCCTAGGTGTGAGGTACATCATACACAGGAGTATAGAATGTTTCACTGAGTTTTGAGGCCAGGTTGAAAAGAGGCGAGGGAGTCGAGAATGTCAGAGATTGTCAGGGAGTCTGTTCCACATCTTTGGGGCTTGAAAAGAAAAATAGATATACGTCCATAGATGTTAGTTCTGACATGAGGTATCCTGAGAAGTTGAAAATGAACACAGTGTGTATATGTGTGATTACAGAGCCGAAACGGATTAAGTCTTAGTTCTGATGGAGACGGGGGCAGTAGCCGAGTGGTAATAACGTTGGGCTTTCAATCTGAGGGTCCCTGGCTCGAATCTCAGTAACGGCGCCTGGTGGGTAAAGGGTGGAGAATCCGATCTCCCAGGTCAACACATGTGCAGACCTGCTAGTGCCTGAACCCCCTTCGTGTGTATACGCATGCAGAAGATCAAACACATGCATTAAAGATCCTGTGATCCATGTCAGCGTTTGGTGGCTTATGGAAACAAGAACATACCCAGCATGCACACCCCCGAAAACGGAGTATGGCTGCCTACATGACAGGGTAAAAATGGTCATACAGGTGAAAGCCGACTCGTGTACATGCAAGTGAGCGTGGGAGTTGCAGCCCATGAACGAAGAAGAAGGAAAAAGGAGTCAAGAGTGTCACAGGTTATCAGGGAGTCTGTTCCACATCTTTGGGGCTTGAAAAGGAAAAAAGATCTACGTTCACAGGTCTTAGTTCTGACACAAGGTATCCTGAGAAGTCAGGTATGAACACAGTTTCACACTGTGTATACATGTTGTCTGTGATCACAGAGCCAAAATGGACTGGGTCCTAGTTGTGACGTGAGGTATCCTGAGAAGTTGAGTGTGAACAGTTTCACAGTGTGTACACATGCTATCTGTGATGGCAGAACCAAAACGGACTAGATCTTAGTTTTAACATAAGGTATCTTGAGCAGTCAGGTATGAACACAGTGTGTACACATGCTACCTGTGATGGCAGAACCAAAACAGAGGAACTGGACCGGGCAGCCAAAGAGAAGCAGCAGCAAGCGCTCAACAGTGATAACGCTCTCCAGGCGTGAGTTGCTTTGGTTTTCTTTCTTTTTCTTTTTTTTATCCCTCTTTTTTTCCGGTTTTTTTTTTTTTTTAATTTTGCTGTGGTAAAGGTCTGTTGTTGGTTGTTGATTTGGTTTTTGTTGTTGTTTGTTGTTGTTGTTTTGGGGGTGGGGTGCTTGGCTAGGCGGGTGTGTCAGAATTGAAGTGTAGTGGCTAGGGGAGGGGTTGGCTAGGGGGATGGGGGGGGTGTCAGGTGGTTTTTGATTTGGTTTTTGTTGTTGTTTTTGGGGTGGAGTGAGTTGGCTGTGAAATTTGTCAGGGAGGTGGGGGAGGGGGGGTGTCTGGGCAGGGTGTCGGGTGGTTGTTGATTTGGTTTTTGTTGGGGTTTTTTTTTTTAGGGGAGAGTGAGAGGTGAGATGATGGAGTGCAGGGATGTTGATGCCTTTCACCCCCTCCCCCCCCCCCAAACCCCCCCCCATCTCCACCATACACACTACACAAAGGCACATAGTCGTGTCGGCCATCCACAGGGACCTACTAATGTTTGGTCGCTATGAGGCCACATACCAGAGGAGACCCTGCACTGCTGTTCGGTTACATCGGCGGTGTTGAGCGAGGCCTGCTCTGATTGTAGTTCTGTAGGGCACCACGTAGTACGCCCCCTGCTGATGACGGCGTTTGGTCGGTGGCGGAGACCTCCTGAGTGATGACGGCGTTTGGTCGGTGCCGGAGACCTGCTGAGTGATGACGGCGTTTGGTCGGTGGCGGAGACCTGTGAGTGATGACGGCGTTTGGTCGGTGGCGGAGACCTGTGAGTGATGACGGCGTTTGGTCGGTGGCGGAGACCTGCTGAGTGATGACGGCGTTTGGTCGGTGGCGGAGACCTGTGAGTGATGACGGCGTTTGGTCGGTGCCGGAGACCTGCTGAGTGATGACGGCGTTTGGTCGGTGGCGGAGACCTCCTGAGTGATGACGGCGTTTGGTCGGTGGCGGAGACCTGCTGAGTGATGACGGCGTTTGGTCGGTGCCGGAGACCTGCTGAGTGATGACGGCGTTTGGTCGGTGCCGGAGACCTGCTGAGTGATGACGGCGTTTGGTCGGTGGCGGAGACCTGCTGAGTGATGACGGCGTTTGGTCGGTGCCGGAGACCTGCTGAGTGATGACGGCGTTTGGTCGGTGGCGGAGACCTGCTGAGTGATGACGATGACAGGAGACAGCCAGCTGGGGCACAAGGATGGAGAAATCATCCTCTTCATCGTCATCATCGTCATCACCATCATCATCATCATCGTCATCATCATCATCGTCATCATCATCGTCGTCTTCATCACCATCATCACCATCATCACCATCATCATCATCATCATCTTCTTTATCATCATCATCATCATCACCACTATCTTCATCATCACCATCATCGTTATAACATTCATCACCACTATCGTCTTCATCATCATCGCCATCATCACCATCATCATCATCACCACTATTTTCATCATCACCATCATCGTCATCACCACTATCTTCTTCTTCATCATCATCACCATCATCATCACCATCATCATCATCATCATCATCGTCACCATCATCATCATCACCACAACCAGCATCATCTTCATCATCATCTTCACCATCATCATCATCATCACCACTATTTTCATCATCACCATCATCGTCATCACCACTATCAGCATCATCTTCATCATCATCATCACCATCATTGTCATCAACACTATCTTCATCATCATCGTCGTCACCACTATCTTCATCTTCATCAACACTATCATCGTCATCACCACTATCCTCATCGTCATTATCATCATCATCATCGTTGTCATCACCACTATCATCATCATCATCATCATGATCGTCATCACCGCTGTCTTCTTCATCATCATCATCATTGTCACCATCATTGTCATCCTTGTGGTTGTCATCATCCTTATCACCATTATCTTCACCACCATCATCGTCAATGTCATCATCATCACCACCATCCCCCTCCACCTCATCGTCATTGTTGTCGTCATCATCACCACCGTCATCATCATTGAAAAAAATGTACGATAGTCAGTCGTGTCCGACTATGACCATCAGAACAGCAGAGGAGGCAACTGCTGTCCCGACTATCTGGGCTAGAATTTGATTATGGTGGAGAGTGTCTTGCCCAAGTTACATCCCCACTCTCTCGGCCAAGAGGGTTTTTAGGACAGTCGGCACTGGGATGGTTCCCAAAGGCCAACTAGCCCACAAGGCTGCAGCACTTAGACCAAGTGCTATTTTGCCTCCTAGTTTGAGAGTCATAGTCCTTCTTAAAAGTCTAAGCTGTGAATGATTTCACATTGCAATGGAGAAAATGTTGATACAGACCTCACTTTGTTGATGGCCCATTTTATTTTCATTTTTTATTTTTTATTTTATATATATATATATATATATATATTTCTGTTGTTGTTGTTATTTTTACTTTATTTATTTTATTATATTTTATTAATTTTTATTGGGGGTTTTTGTGTTTTTTTAATTAAGTAATTTATTTTTTTATTTTTTTATTTTTTTAATTTATTTTTTTTCCCTCAAGGCCTGACTAAGCGCGTTGGGTTATGCTGCTGGTCAGGCATCTGCTTGGCAGATGTGGTGTAGCGTATATGGATTTGACCGGACGCAGTGATGCCTCCTTGAGCTACTGATACTGATACTGTTGGCCCAACTGTAAACTTGCGTCCGTCTGTAAAGTGAGCTGAGTGTTGGGCCTTCATCATCATCATCATCACCGCCGCTGTCATTGCCACCAGCACCACCACCACTCAGTGGAGCGATGGCCTAGAGGTAACGCGTCCGCCTAGGAAGCGAGAGAGAATCTGAGCGTGCTGGTTCTAATCACGGCTCAGCCGCCAATATTTTCTCCCCCTCCACTAGTGGTGGTCTGGACGCTAGTCATTCGGATGAGACGATAAACCGAGGTCCCGTGTGCAGCATGCACTTAGCGCACGTAAAAGAACCCACGGCAACAAAAGGGTTGTTCCTGGCAAAATTCTGTAGAAAAATCCACTTCGATAGGAAAAACAAATCAAACTGCACGCAGGAAAAAATACAACAAAATGGGTTTGCGCTGTAGTGTAGCAACGCGCTCTCCCTGGGGAGAGCAGCCCGAATTTCACACAGAGAAATCTGTTGTGATAAAAAGAAATACAAATACAAATACAAATACCACAAGCTGTAGCGTGATGTGCAGACTGGACCGACAGCTGCGGCAGAAGGAGGGGGACCTGGCGACGGTGCAGAAACAGCTGAAGAACCTGGAGAACCAGCACCGGGAGGCGCAGAGACGACAGGCCGACATCGCCCAGCAACGCGTCCTCTCCGAGAGTAAGGCCGCTGTCCTCATGTTTGTTATGTTTTGTATTGTATTGTATTGTACTGTATTGTGCTGTACTGTATTGTATTGTATTGTATTGTACTGTATTGTACTGTATTGTATTGTACTGTATTGTACTGTATTGTATTGCATTATTCTTTTTGTCACAGCAGGTTTCTCTGTGTGAAATTCGGGCTGCTCTACGCTGACAGCGCCACCTATTTTTATTGTATTTTTTTCTTGTCAGCAGTTTTGTTTTCCTATTGAAGTGGACTTCTCACCGAATTTTGCCAGGGACAACCCTTTTGTTGCCATGGGTTCTTTTACGTGCACTAAGCGCATGCTGCACATGGGACCTTGGCTTATCGTCTCATCCGAATGACAATAGCGTCCAGACCACCACTCAAGGTCTAGTGGACAGGGAGAAAATACTGGCGACTGCCGGTGTGATTTGAACCAGGGTGGTCAGATTCTCTCGCTTCCTAGGCGGACACGCTACCTCTAGGCTAACACTCCACATGCTTCATAGTGATAACGATGTCGACGATGGCAATCATCGATGATGATAACGTCAGTGATAGCGAATCATTTTAACGCTGCATGGAAAATTTGCAAAGAGCAACTCAGTGCGTTTTACACGCTCCGCTTAACACAATTGATGCACAAACAGCACACGTTGATGAACAGCCATGAAATTTATCCATGTACTGTTATGCTTTTGTATTGCATGTTTGTTATATTTTCCTTTTATTGTGGCAGGATGAAAACGAACCAAAAGTGATTATTCTTTTGCCTTCCCCCTCAATAAACAAAATGATGAATAGTTTGTTGTTTGTTTGTTCTGTTGTTGTTGTTTTTTTCTCAAGGCCTAAGTGCGTTGGGTTACACTGCTGGTCAGGCATCTGCTTGGCAGATGTGGTGTAGCGTATATGGATTTGTCCGAATGCAGTGGCGCCATCTTGAGCTACTGAAACTGAAACTGTCTTAGATGAAGCCAAGAACCTGAAGGACTCCCTG
This sequence comes from Babylonia areolata, assembly GCA_011634625.1. Lineage (NCBI taxonomy): Eukaryota > Metazoa > Mollusca > Gastropoda > Neogastropoda > Buccinidae > Babylonia > Babylonia areolata. The sequence goes on from JAAQRG010299443.1 coordinate 12,530, forward strand.
GAACGGGCACGAGGGGACGTTGAAGCTCTGAAAAACGAAAGGTAAATGACGTGTGCGGTGGCCGAATGGTTATCACTATTTTTATCATCATCATCATTATTATCATAATTATTATTAGAAATACGAAAAAAAACCTTAGCCGTATGAAGAGCACAGGATCAGGAGTCAAGATGACTGCCGGAAAAAGAGGAAGCTAGTCAGGGATACAGAGGGGAGGTATCCTACTTCCGGGAGGTTATCAGCCCTGGAGGTTATCGGCTGTAGCTACTTTGGTTTTCTCCGCATAGGTGGGTAGTAGTTTGCACAGGACAGGAATCAGACCCCTGCCGGAGTCTGCACTAGTGGGTCACGGTAAGTATGTTAGATAAACATAATGATAATGATAATAATAATGGTACTTATATAGCGCTGAATCTTGTGCATAGACAAATGTAAGCGCTTTCGCACCTGTCATTCTCACGCACGCATAACTCTAAAACCGGAGAAACTAAAGACAAGGAAGAGGCAGGGAAGGCATAATTTTAGGAAAAAAATTTCCTATTACTGCTGTTGTTAGTTGTAGTAGTAGTAGTATCATTATTATTATCATTACAATTTTTACCACCATTATTATCGTATTCATTATTATTATTATTATCACTATTATTATTATTATTATCAATGCTTGAATAGTGCATGCCCTTAGTCAGAGACCGAGCTCCAAGCGCTTTATGAACACAGAGTCATTTGCACAACAGGCTGCCTTCCTGTCTGGGTACAGCAGACCGACAGCTGCTATTAGGCGCTCATCATTAGTTTCCTGCGTCAGTCAGTCCGGCTTTCAATCATGTACACGCATACACGTGCGTATCTGAGAGGAGTCTTTCTCCAGAACTTTGTGTCAGGGACCAGCCTTTTGTTGTCTTGTCATGGACTGCCCTTTAGTTGCATCGTTTCATAGTCTCATCCAAATGACTAGCGTCCAGACCACCACTCAAGGTGTTGCGGAAGTGGGAGGCGGGTGGTGGGGGGTGGGGGAGAATACTATGCAATGCAACACAATGCAACACAATGCAACACAGTGCAACGCGAACAGAAACATGATGCAAACACAAACAGACAACACAACACAACACAACACTGAACTGCACTGCACCACCCCACACCACACTGCACCACACCACAACACACCACACAACACCACATCACCCCACACCACACTACAAACACCATACCACACCACACACCACACCACCCCACACCACACTACAACCACCACACCACCCAACACCACACACCAAACCACCCCACACCACAACACCCCACCCCACACCACACCACAACACCCCACCCCACACCACACCACCCCACCCCATAACACACCACACCACACTACCACACTACCACACCACACCACACCACACCACACCACACCACACCACCACACCACCACACCACACCACACCACACTACCACACCACACCACACCACCACACCACACCACACCACACCACCACACCACACCACACCACACTACCACACCACACCACACTACCACACCACACCACACCACACCACACCACCACACCACACCACACCACACTACCACACCACACCACACCACCACACCACACCACACCACACCACCACACCACACCACACCACACTACCACACCACACCACCACACCACACCACACCACACCACACCACACTACCACACCACACCACACCACACTACCACACCACACCACACCACACCACACCACACCGCACCACACCGCACCGCATCGCGACACGACAAGACTCGACACGACAACACATGACGAAATTCAGTGCACTCGTTGCCATTGTCTGAGAGGTCTGACGCGACTTCGCCAGGGGATGACACTGGAGCTGAGGTCAGGGACATGGAACAGCCCTCCTCCCCCCCCCCTTCCACCCGAGGAGGTAGCTGAATCCCCATTCCGGTACCCCCGCCCACACCCTCTGCCTCTCATCAAGTTGACGGAGTTGGTTCATTCAGCTCCCCGCCCCCTTCTCTCTCTGTCTGTCTGTCTCTCTCTCTCTCTGTCTGTCTGTCTCTCTGTGTCTCTGTGTCTCTGTCTCTCTTTCTCTCTGTCTGTCTGTCTCTTTCTCTGTCTCTATCTCTCTGTGTCTCTGTGTCTCTGTTTCTCTGTGTCTGTCTGTCTGTCTGTCTCTCTCTCTCTCTCTCTCTCTCTCTCTACTGCCATTTCTTTTTACTGATGCGTATCAATTTTGTTTTTCACTTGGTGACCTTTGAACGAGGCTAAATTAAAATGATTGCATTGCATTGCAGTGTATTGCAATGCATTGCATTGTACTGTATTGTATGGTGTTGTGTTATATTGTATTGTATTATTATTTTCTCACGGCACAGTGTGAGATTCAACTTACTCACTCGACTCACTCGCCGTTCACCTCTCCCGACGATCTCACACCCACTGAACATGACAGAACTATCAACACCCC
>JAAQRG010299450.1:0-15003 GCA_011634625.1 Babylonia areolata
CCCCCCCCCCCCCCACACACACACCCTCCCCACCCCGTCCCCTTCGAACAACACAACCATCACCAAGCCAAGACCCCAGCCCTGACCAACTGTACCTGAAGGACGTCAAGCAATAGGTCGTTATAGGAAACTCTTTGAACTGCTACTACGGTGATGTGATCCTCTAGCTACTGTCACTGACACGCCAATCAAAGATCCCTTGAATCCCACCAGGGTCCCTGAAATCCCTTCGTTGGAGCGCCGCACTGATGGACAAAAGTAAACACCAGTGCCTGGCATGCGGCAAGGTTTTTTGTTTGTTTGATCTTGTTTATATTTTTTGTTAATGATACAGAAAAAAACGCAATACCAAAACAAAAACAAAACCAAAAACAAAAAAGAATAAAAGAGTAAAACACCAAGAGCATGAAGAATGAAACTGTGATCTAAAACTGAATCCATAGTGAACTGGTCACTGAATATGGCCCTTCAGATTAGACCATACGCCGGAGACTGCTGCGTTGATCAGACACTTGACACACGTATTGCAACACGGTGCAGTGAGCCAGCCATCCTTGGCACAATCATGCAGGAACAAACATGAAGGAAACACACACACAGCCACACAGACACACAGACCGGAAAAGCAAACAAATGGGAGACGCCGAGTTTCGTTCGGACAAGAAGCTTTCTCCATGGAGAGCAACCCCTCATTTTCACACAGAAAAAATGTTGTGACAAGAAAGCATTGCGGCGTGGTGGGTTCATCGGCAACTTCTCATTATTCTCAAGAACAGTGCAAATTAAACACACACACACACACACACACACACACACACACGCACGCACGCACGCACGCACACGCGCACGCGCGCACACACACGAACACGCACGCACGTGCGCGTCTGTCCACCCATTCCCAAGCCATGAGCGGTAAACACCAGGAACACCCGGTAATTCTCTTCCCTGATTGGCTGAGGCACGGGGAGAGAGCGGAGCGTCAGAGACAAAAGTTAGCAAGCCTTTAGGGGCGTGGGGGGGTGGGGTGGGGGTGGGAATTCCCGATCTATGTTCGTAAGTGTGTGTTTGTGTGTGTGTGTGTGTGTGGTGTATGTATGTATGTGTGTGTGAGTGCATGCATTTGTATGTGTGTGCCCGTGCGCGCGCACACACGCGCACACACCAAGACCCTCTATTTCCACTTTTGTGAGGGATTGTTTGATCATAGGACATCCCAATAACCATTGTGTGCGTTTGTCCTCTGGTCATTTGCTTTAACCGAAGTTCAAAGATGCTGACAACAGCCGGACTGGCAGCCTGCAGAAATACAAAACAATACATGTCTCTGTTTCTTCAAGTTTCTGATGTGATGAATGGTGGTCTGGATGCTTGTTATTCGGGTGAGACGATAAGTCGAGGTTGGTGCACGTGAAAGAACTCACGGCAACAAGTGTAGTTCCTTGGAAAATTCTGTAGAGAAATCCCTTTCGTAAGGAAAACAAATACAATTGCAGACAGAATAAAGCACTCACCATTGGGGGAGCAGGTCGATTTTCACACTGTTGTGAAAAAGTAATACAATACAATACAATACAATACAATACAATACAATACATCATTCCCTTTTTCGGTCAATGGCCAAAAGAACAGGCTACCGAAGACACAACAAGACAGACAAGCCATCAGACAGACCGAGGACCTTTCAGAGAGATGACAGACAGACAAGTCCTCAGTAGATCGGCTCAAACATTTGGAGCAGGAGCATGTTTGCCACCAGTCAGAAAGATAAAGGAGAACGGGTACATCCAATTCTCACTGTACATGAGACCCTCAGGATAAGACCGTTCGAGCAGTTGAAAATGTTCGCAACATGAACATTAAAAGAAACTTTTATGTCTATCGGCTTGGACGAGAAAAAAATGCGACATACAATGAAAGCTGTCACAACTTTTTATGTGTCTGCTTGCATAATATGTCCAGTGACGGTGAGGAAAGGCCCACTGACTACAGGGAAAGTCCTGTTGACAATGGGAAAGATTACTTGGGATTCTCTCTTGAGGGCACATTAGACCGTATGGCTGTGTCTGGAGTGGCACTGTCTTCATCTGTCGGCGGGCAGGGGCGGTTTGGTCTGTGGGGTGTGTGCTCAGCAGCTGGAGGGTGGTGTCTTTTGCCGGTGGGCTCTGCAGTCACGAAATACTGGCTGATACACCCATGGGGATACTTCTTTTAAGGCTGTCGCGAGTTACATCCTGTGGTCTCTTTTGCCTCTGTTCGGGAGCAGTTATGTCCCTTGAATTCTTAATTGAGTGTCCTGTGCGTGCCTGCACCCATCGTGAACACAGCACAGGCCTCCAAGGGTGGTGCAGGATTGTTCCAAGGGCGGGTGGAGACAGTGCTTCTCTGGGTCCTCCCCAGCACCTACGGGTATTTCTCTTTCTTCTTGGTGAACAGAAGGTATGATCATGCCATGTATGGTTGGTTCGAAGGTGAAGGCTGTCCCTCGATCATTGCATCTTGTTATTTAATGCTAGAATATCAGGGATTACAAACTTCGAGACAGATAATCAAACCTTCCAGTAAATTCCATGACGTATTAGTGAACGCATTGTAAATAGCATGTTCACCAGCGTCTGCCAAAATGACCATTTCAAAAACGAATGTGGCCAATTTTGTCCATGCCAGAATGTGTGTGACCACGATAGAGTATTCCGTGCACTAAACAGCTTGCCACGACCATCCTGCAAGCTTCTTAACAGGATTTATATCGTCAGAGCTACGTGTTTTGGGAGATGTATATAATCATAAATCTCTGGGAATTAAAACTCGTTCGTGAAATTCACGTAAAAAGTGTATTCTATTCTGGCGTGAAATGGGGTGTGTGGGGAAGGGTTGGGAACGATAGAGGAAGAGTTATTGCTGCTCTGTTTCAGGAGATGGCCGGGGTGTCATCAATAAATTGATTACATGGCTTCCACTCCAGGAAAAAGCACGAGTCGGGTCAGTACGAAAACCAGAAACAAGGAAACAACAACGACAATTTGTTTTAGTTCGTTTCGTGAAGCAACGTCTGACCTTGTTGGCTTTCCTTTCACTCCACTGGTTCTGAAGCACTGAGAACACCAAGAAACGTGTAAGCGATTGCTGCTAGAGATCAAAAACACATTAACTGGCAGCTTCTAGACAGTGCCAGACATATCGAGTGAGGAATATTTGGAAATATATTCATGGTTGGAATAATTTTCCACTGAGCAGCACAGGCAACGTTACACTATCAGAAAATTGATCATGTCACGACAGTGACCCACCACCAGTATTCAAGAGTCAGGGATTGACTGGGACAGTGTGGGGCACTGAGGAATGATAGGCGTATTTCTGTTGCAAGCACACTGAAGGTTGCTGTTCTTGCTATCTATTATTCACACTATTTGTCTTTTCGCTAAATTTATTTCTTTATGTTATATTCATGACTCATTCGTTTTGCCATAATTAGCTTTTCTCCGTCACAATCTCTGTACAGGAGCACACACACACACACACACACACACACACACACACACACACACACACACACACACACACACACACACACACAGAGAGAGAGTGAGAGAGAGAGTTTAGGTCAGAGTCAGATAGAAAGGATATGAATAAATGAATGAATGAAGGAAGGAAGGAATGAAGCTATGAATGAATGAATCAATCAATCAAACTGATTAACTGAATCAATTATTGATGAAATTTGTTTGATGAGGGTAACAGAGTAAGGGAACAATGTTGTTGGTGGTGTGGTTGTTTTCAACAAGCTGTCAAACCAAGGGGTGGAGGGACAAAAGAAAGAAATCAGACAAAAAGAACAAGAAAGAAGAAGAAAGAAAAACACATCATTGTATGAAAGAGAGACAGACAGACCAAGAGAGACAGAGACAAAGAGAGAGAAATGGAAATAGAACTGCTATTAAGAATGGTCCATTCATATAAAAGCAATAGCCCCAAATGAAAAGGGTAGGGTGGTGACACACCGAATTGATATTTCTAATGTGTATCTATGACATTTGATAATACTTAATCTCGTGTTTTGAAAGCCCGATACAAACGCTTACTTGGCATCAGCGAAGTTAGAGAGTCAGAGATCTGGAATACTGAACACTATAATTATTAACTGTCATTACCAAGAAATGTATTTTGACAAGGGGCAATACCATAAATTCATATATTCTAGCATCAACAAAAAAACATAACAAAACTATTCTTGTTCTCTCAACCATTCAGTCAACTAAAATCAAGAAACTAGGCAATGATTGGAAATACGTAAGCCACATCCTAACAAAAACTCAAAGAAATGGAAGTGATGAAAAATAAAAATAAATGATAATAACGAAATGACAAAATGAATGGAGACTGGCTCGACCGTCCACTCGAGAATGTATCAAACTAATACACACTGACTCAACAATACACTCAAGTATGTAATATTATGTTTTCTTGTTTTGTGCAAATAAAATACCAGCTTCAAAGCTAACCATAATGAAGTTTCTTCTAAGCTGTTAATACCATTCTGAATTCTGTATCTTTGTCTTATTGTTTGTGCTTCTGCAATGAAACAAGCAATCGATCTAATTATGATTTAATTCTCAGGCGATAAAACAGTAACAACATCATGGGTTTTAGCGAGAGAGAGGAGGGGAGGGAGAGAGGGAGGGAGACAGACAGACAGACAGCAGACAGACAGGCAGACAGAGACAAGGACAGAGACAGAGAGACAGAGACAGACAGACAGAAAGAGACAGACAGACAGGCAGACAGAGACAAGGACAGAGACAGAGAGACAGAGACAGACAGACAGAAAGAGACAGACAGACAGACGGATAGAGAGACAGAGACAGACAGAGGCCAGAGAGCTATTATCCATGTGCGCCACGCACAGTTGAAATGGTCACAGGAAAATGTGGAACAAATGCAGTCAGCTTTGAAACACGAGCCGGCCACACTTCATCTTGTTCTCTGCACTGCTCTTCTGCATGCGATCGCTTTCTCTATCAGTAAGGTAGATGTCACGTTTTACACACTGATACACTGACGGGTGGGGGAGGGGGGAGGGGGGGAGAGGAAGCGAGCACATGACATGCATGACACCTGTGAGACAGTCAGTGGATGTGAGAAACAGGAGAGATCTATCTATCTATCTATCTATCTATGTATCTATCTATCTATCTATCTGTTTATTTATTCATTTATTCATTTATTTAGTTCGTTAGTTAGTTATCTATTTGTTTATTAAGTTATTTATTAAGTTATTTATCTTATTTATCTATTCATTCATGTATTCATTCATATCATTTTATTCCTTCATTCATTTACTCAGTTATCAATTTGTTTATTTAGTCATCTATTCATGAATTTATCAATCTTTTATCATTTTATGTGTCCACAGGCAGGGAAGAAAAAAAAAGTCAAAAGGAATATCAAATTATAGAATGTGTTTAACAGACATCCTCCTCAATGCAAAGACAGAAAGGAGGCTCGGGCGATGAAAACAGAAATGGACTGAAAATCAATGCATGTTTGCTGTTTCAGTGTGAACACAGTTAGTGTTTGGAACTTGCTTTTTACAGCCAAACTGCGACAACATGTTACAGAAAGAAAGAAATATGAGTGCAGTTACGTCCACAAAACTCCTTGCAAACAGCACTGTTAACACGATTATAGGATGCCACAATCATGTCTGGCGATGCAAATCTCTGAATTATAGCATGACCGTGAAAACCAACGCAGCACAAACCCTGTGTTCCGGTGTGTTATGGGGAACATGAGGAGGGGTTGGCAGTGATGGAGAAAGATTAGTAGAGCTAGAGGCTATTTGGGGGGCAGGGGGGGGAGAGGGGGGCGGGGGGGAGGGGTGGTTTATTGTTTCCTCAGCATTGTAACTTTCCACATCAGGTAGAACAAGAGCCCATTCAGGAAAAAAGTTATGGAACTCCATTCCTTTTGGCTTTACTTCTTATTGATCCAGTTCTGACACATCGAGAACGCAGAAAACAGTCAATCATTCGTAGAAGCCATAGCAAGCACCAAAAAAAATAATAATAAGACATCAAATTTGCACGTTTTGCCTGATCCCCAAACAGTGCTGAAAAAACGAAATATCGATTCGTTAATGATATTATTATGGGGAAAAAACTCCTGGTTGGAATGTTTTTCTGCTCGGCAACACTGGTTGCATGACATTGTCATATGTCTGATCTATGTTTCTTCTTTATTTGTCTGTGTATGACCAGAGCAGTGGCCCAGTCATTCGGAAGAAACGATAAACCGAGGTCCCCCGCGTAACAAGCACTTCTTCTCCTCCTCCTCTTTCTTCTCCTCCTCCTCCTCTTTCTTCTTCTCCCCCTCCTCCTCTTTCCTTCTCCTCCTCCTTCTCCTCCTCCTCCTCTTTCTTCTTCTCCTCCTCCTCCTCTTTCTTCTTCTTCTCCTCCTCCTCCTTCTTCTTCTTCTCCTTCTCCTCCTCATCTTTCTTCTTCTTCTTCTTCTCCTCCTCCTCCTCCTTCTTCTTCTCCTCCTCCTCCTCTTTCTTCTTCTTCCTCTCCTCCTCCTCCTTCTTCTTCTCCGCGCGCACACACACATTTGTACGTGATAAAATAACAATTGTTCTTTTCATTGCTTTGTTATTCCAGTTACTGTTCTCTTCCGTCGTTATTATTTTGTCTTTTTTCTTTTTATTTCTTTATTCTTATTTTTTGTGTCGTTAAATGGGCAGAATTGTAAAAAGGCCTTTACTGCGCCAAATTCATTACCCATTAAAGATTCAGTCTTCTCCTCATCCCCTCCCCCCTCCTCCTTCTTCTTCTTCCTCTTCTTCGTCATAATCATCATCTTCTTCTTCTTAATAATAGTAATAATAATAATGGTATTTATATAGCGCTGAATCTTGTGCAGAGACAAATCAAAGCGCTTTCGCACCAGTCATTCACACGCATGCATAACTCTAAAACAGTAGAAACTAAAGACAAGGAAGGGCAGGTAAGGGAAGCTATTTTAGGAAGAGGTGGGTTTTAAGGCCAGACTTGAAAGAGCTGAGTGTGGAGACTTGACGAAGCGACAGAGGAAGTTCATTCCAATCGCAAGGTCCAAAGACAGAGAAAGAACGGCGGCCAACCGTCGAGTGTTTGAATCTGGGTATGCGTAAACAGAGTGGATTCGAAGACGATCGTAGTGAGCAAGATGGAGTGTAGAGGTGAAGGCAGACACAGAGATAGGAAGGGGCAGATTTGTGAATACATCTAAAACATAGAGTGCTGATCTTGTACTTTATTCGGTGTGAGACAGGGAGCCAGTGGAGATGTTGCAAAAGAGGAGTGATGTGCTCAGATCTTTTCTTTCTGAGGACGAGTCGGGCAGCAGAGTTTTGTATGCGCTGAAGAGACTGAATGGATGAAGCAGGCAAACCAGACAATAGAGAGTTAAGTAGTCAAGGCGAGAGAGAATGAGAGAAACGACAAGTCTAGATGTTGCGTCAGTGGACAGATATTTCCGGACGGCACTGATGCGCCGCAGTTGACAGAAGCCGGACTGGCATGTCTGACTGATAAATTTTTGCATGGACAGTGTATTGTTAAGGACAACACCGAGGTTCCTGACTGACGGGATGTACTGACAAGTTTGATTGTGTCAATTGTGATGAAAGACAGTTTTTGTTTAGTTCCTATGATCTTCTTCTTCTTCATCATCATCTTCTTCTTCCTCTTCTTCTTCTTCTTCATCATCATCATCATCATCATCATCATCATCATCTTCTTCTTCTTCATCATCATCTTCTTCTTCTTCCTCTCCATGAACTCTGTGAAGAGTCACTGGGGCGCCACACAGAAGAACTGTTCACCAGATTCCTCCAGGTCTGTCAGCTGTGTGTCAAAGCCTGGGTCTTCTAACCAATGGCTTTCCTGTCCATTCTGCAATGTTGTCAGTCCATCGCTTTTTGTTTCTGTCTTCCCCGCTGTCTCCCTCCCTCAACAGGGGGACTGTGTCAGCAAGGCCATTGGGTTTTGTTTCTGCCTTCCCCGCTGTCTCCCTCCCTCAACAGGGGGACTGATTCAGCAAGGCCATTGGGTTTTGTTTCTGCCTTCCCCGCTGTCTCCCTCCCTCAACAGGGGGACTGTGTCAGCAAGGCCATTGGGTTTTGTTTCTGCCTTCCCCGCTGTCTCCCTCCCTCAACAGGGGGACTGATTCAGCAAGGCCATTGGGTTTTGTTTCTGCCTTCCCCGCTGTCTCCCTCCCTCAACAGGGGGACTGTGTCAGCAAGGCCATTGGGTTTTGTTTCTGCCTTCCCCGCTGTCTCCCTCCCTCAACAGGGGGACTGATTCAGCAAGGCCATTGGGTTTTGTTTCGTGCTCACATCAGCTTTGCTTTCTTTTGTTAACTGACGTCAGCAGATCTTCACAAGGTTCAATGTGCTGCTTGGTGGTTTGGATCATTGTTGGTTGTTTTTTTCCCCCCATTTATTGTTGTTATTATTATCTATTTTTTCATTATTATTATTATTATTATTATTATTATGTTGTTGTTGTTGTTGTTGTTGTTGTTGTTGTTGTTGTTTTTCTCTCAAGGCCTGACTAAGCGCGTTGGGGTATGCTGCTGGTGAGGCATCTGCTTGGCAGATGTGGTGTAGCGTATATGGATTTGTCCGAACGCAGTGGCGCCTCCTTGAGCTACTGATACTGACACTGATACTGGTACTTGGCTCACTTGTTCATCAGCGATGTGATGCAGTGTGTCTGATGTTTAGTATTTTTCAGTCAAGCCTTATTTCCATGGCTTCATCTTCCTTCCAAATCCGCCGTCAGGGATCTTGTCTGGCATGCACACAGGCAGGCGGAACACACCAGCGCACGCAGGACTCTGTTGTCGTGTTCGATGTCCATGTTGCTGTCTCTCCGAAGAGGATTGAGACTGGACAGTGCTGCACCGGAAAACGTAAATCACAGAACCCGTGCCAACAAGAGAGCTGTCCCTGGCAAAATTATGTAGAAAAAAAAATCACTTTGAAAGGAAAAATCCACTTTGATAGGAAATATCCACTTTGAAAGGAAAAATCCACTTTCATCGAGGGGGGGGGGGGGGACACGTTGATAGCAAAAATGAAACTTTTATAGCAAAAATCCACTTTGGTAAAAACACACTGATAGGAAAAACACACTTTGACTGGAAAAATCCACTTTGATAGCAAAAATCAAATTTGATAGGAAAAATCCAGTTTGATAGCAAACATAAATTTTGATAGGAAAAATACACTTTCAAAGGGAAAATACACTTTGATGTAAAAACTCACTTTGATAGTAAAAATACACATACACTTTAATAGCAAAAACCCACTTTGATAGGAAAAGTCCACTTGATAGTAAAAATCCACTTTGATAGGAAAAATACACTTTGATGTAAAAACCCATTTTGATAGTAAAAAATACACATTGATAGTAAATATACACTTAGATAGGAAAAACACACTTTGTTAGGTAAAATACACTTTGATAAGAAAAACCCACTTTGATAGCAAAAATCCACTTTGATAGCTAAAATACACTGTTTTTGTAAAAACGCACTTTGATAGGAAAAATACACTGACAGGAAAAAAATTCACTTTGATAGCAAAAATCCACTTTGATAGGAAAAGTCCACTTTGATAGCAAAAGTCCAGTCTAATAGCAAAGATACACTCTGAGAGCAAAAATACACGTTGATTGCAAAAATACACTCTGACAGCAAAAATCAATTTGCAGATTGAAAATATCGGACATGCTGCACTGGAGCGACAAGCTCTCCGTGGGGAGAGTAGCCCGAAGTTCACATAGAGGGATCTGTTGTGACAAAAAGAGTAATACAAAACAATACAATACAATGCAATACAATGCAATGCAACACAATACAGTGACATGAGCAGTGACCCAGTATCCAGGATTCAGGGACTGATTCTTCCTGTTGCAGGAAAGTGGAGGTTGGTGTGCTGTTCTTTCTTTCCATCTTCTCTGATGTCAGTTTTTATGACTGTCATTCCACACACTCTGTGTGTGTGTGTGTGTGTGTGTGTGTGTGTGTGTGTTGCAAGTGAAGGGATGAATTCGTTATTTTCTGCATTTAGCATGCTGAACACGCCTTTCATCTTTGCTACACCCATATTGCAGAGAGTACATTTTCCGCACCTCGTCCTATCCTTTACAACTAAACAGGATTTTTTTTTTTCTAAATTAGCTATCGCAACATACCGGACAAGAAGGTGCTATCACGTCTGTGTCCATCCACCTTTTGTTTGCATTCAGTCCAAGTGCTCTCAATACAAGCCCATATGGCAGAATTCACACCATTGTTGTTTTTTTTATGATAGTAATATTCTTCTATGTGTGGAATACAGATCTGAATGATTAGAACCATACATGATAATTGCATATCATTTCTCACGATTTCTCCACGTCAGTTTGTTTATAACATGCTATTTATCTATCCTTGAAATCCAAGATGAAACCATTTTCGAGTCCCTACTCCTTGAAGGTACATCCAAACAACTTTGCTGATGTTTTTTTTATATTTGAAATCCACAGTTCTGTTTGGCCTTGTCCTCTTGCAGCAGCGTCGTCTCTTGGAGTCGGCAGCCGAGTCAAACGATTCACCGATTAACTCACTGGGACATCAAGAAAATGCTCGACTACAATAGTGCATCAAGAAAGTGCTCGACTGCGAATGCATGTTATTTGTCGGAGTAATAAATAATTGTTCAAAATATCTTCTACGGCCAAAGACGTGTTTAGTGGAAACTGGTCAGTGAGTTTTTGAAAGTCTCTGTGTGTGTGTGTGTGTGTGTGTGTGTGTGTGTGTGTGTGTGTCTGTCTGTCTGTGTGTCTGTCTGTTTGTCTGTCTGTCTGTGTCTGTGTGTCGTATGTGTCTGTGTCGTCTGTGTGTGTCTGTGTGTTTCCGTGTGTGTCCGTGTATGTGTGTGTGAGAGAGAGAGAGAGAGAGAGAGTGTGTGTGTGTGTGTGTGTGTGTGCGTGCGTGCGTGCGTGCGTGCTTGTCTGCATCTATATTCAAAAAGGAGAACACAGATACATATGAGCATTGTATTGTTCTGTTTGGTCTGTGTGAGTACAAAGAGTCCAGCTATATATTTCTTCCTAGGTGAGGGATGGGGCTGTTTTTCTGATGACGAATGCATCTTTGCCCCTGACGTGACTTGTCCAGTGGAGAACCATTCTGCTGACATCCTATTCTCGCTATTTTCTCCTTCCTGGGCAATCGAAACTCAAGTCCCCACCTGATCTCATTGCCGATCAAAAACTGTCATTAACTTTGGGTATTGTCTTTATCCGACCATCATCTCCTGCTAAGAATAAGTGACATGTGACAAGATGGTTTTTAGTATTTCAGTATCTTTCTGTTTTGTATCAATCACACTCCAGGAGATAAAGCTTTGTTGTTCTGTTTTTCAGATAGTTCCGATGACACTTTGTGCTTGATGAACACGTCATATGAAATCTGTCAATCCTTTCTTAGACGATCATTCTACACATCTGTCCGTAACACTTCAAAGAAAAGTGCATCACTTAGAAGCTGGATGTAACGGTAAACTCTGTGAATGATTCGCACTGGTCAAGGTGTTGTTGAGATCTGACAAGAAACTGTTTCACTGACTGCCTGACAGACAAACAAAGCAATAGACTGGCTGACGGGCTGGCTGACTGAGTTCACTGCATCATAAAGTGCTGAGAACAACTGTGAGCAACGCAATGCTCTCCTGTTTTTCGGAAAGTAAGGATGATATGGAGGGAAGTGGTGGAATGTGAGGGTCTGGGTTCAAATACCCGTCTCGCCCTTTCTCCCAGGTTTGATTGGAAACCCGAACTGAAAATCCAGTCATTACAAACACGGCTTTCCACAACAGGCTGCATACCTGGGTAGAGCCGACTAGCGGCTGCCACTTGGCGCTCATCATTCGCTTCCTGTGTCATTCAATCAGATTTCAGGCACGCACACATACACACTCAAACAGATATCTAACATTTTACGTGTATGACCGTTTTTTGTTTATTTACCCCACTATGTAGGCAGCCACTTTCCTTTTACGGGGGTGTGCATAGTTATTTTCTTGTTTCCATAACCCACCGAACGCTGACACGGATTACAGGATCTTAAACGTGCGTATTTGATCTTTAGCGTGCGTATGTACACGAAGGGGGTTCAGGCACTACCAGGTCTGCACATAATGTTGAACTGGGAGATCGGAAAATTTCCAACCCTTTACCCACCGGGCGCCGTCACCGAGATTCGAACCCGGGACCCTCAGACTGAAAGTCCAACACTTTAACCATTTGGCTGTTATGCCCGTCATCCTTTTGGTGCAGTGAAAAAGATCTCATGGTAACGTAAGTGTTGTCATCTGGCAACACTCTGATACGTACACACGTATTTATGCATGCGCCCACGGCTTGACTGGCTCCTTGGGTTTTACTGTTGGTCAGGCTTCTGCCTGGCATAAGTGGTGCAGTGTATACGCATTTGTTCCAACGCAGTGACGCCTTCTTGAGAAAATGAAACTCAGAATTTTACTTTGCCATACTTTGACGCAGGACTGTACCACACAAAAAATCCAGACACAGACAATCAAGAGCTGTCTGTCATGTTGCTCATTGTTTGCCATCGGCACGAGTGTGAGCGACAAGAACACCCCAGCAGTCGCCATAGAAACCATGGCAAGAGTCACACACCTCACCAGTACCACGTGTGACTGGCGCACATCTCAGCACTGCACAACCAGGGATTGTGGAGCGAAGCTATTTGAAGGACAGCATCACAAGGAAAGGTTTAAACCGCCAGGCTAGTGGCCTGCCGTGGATGTTGCCACACACTGGGTCTGACCCGCCTTTGTTTTCTGTTTTCCCAGCGTTTTGTCCTTTCCTAGTATATAGGATAGTCAGTCGTGTCCGACTATGACCATCAGAACAGCAGAGGAGGCAACTGCTGTTCCGACTGTTTGGGCTAGAATTTGATTTTAGTGGAGAGTACCTTGCCCAAGTACATCCCCACTCTCTCGGCCAAGAGGGTTTTAGGACAGTCGGCGTTGGGATGGTTCCCAAAGGCCAACTAGCCCCCAAGGCTGCAGTACTTAGAGCCAGTGCAATTTTGCCTCCTAGTTTGAGTCATAGCCTTCACAAAAGACTAAGCTGTAAATGATTTCCCATTGACTGGAAAAAACATGGACAATACAGCTCTCACTTTGCTGTTGGCCCAAATGTAAACTTATGTCAATCTGTGATATAGTATGGCTGCTATCAACGACAGTTATGGGTTCCCAAGTTGCACCCCTACCCCAGTCCACCTAGTTCCTTCCAGACGGAAATGGAAAACCCCCCCAGGATTTCCGTCATTTTGATAGCATCGATTCTTCTTCAATGGACAGGGTTAATTTTGACATGTTACGCAAGACCGTCTTCTCTGGTTGAGATCTCGGGGGGGGATAAAGGTATGTGACATTTCTTCGTTTATGTGCCTCTGATGTGATCTAGTTAGCATTACGAATAATCTGTCTGAAATGATGTGTCTGAGAGACGGCCAACAGTTAAAATGGCAGTGGGCCATGTAACAGATAGTACAGGTTATGATGAACTGGTTTACATTTGCTTCGCGCGCTCGCGCGCGCGTATGTGTGTGTGTGTGTGTCTGTGTGTGTGTCTGTGTGTCTTTGTGTTTGTGTTTGTGTCTGTGCGTTTACCATGCGTTTGGTGTGTAATCATGATGGGATGATTTGTATTTTAGCACACGCAAATGAATGCAAAATCTCTCTGTGAAGTGTTAGTGGACTTAATGATACCAGGGAGATCACAATATATGAAAAATGGAAGAAATAATTATAATAATTATAAACCCAATATTTACCGGAAAACCAAGCGCTGATATGCCTGATAACCGTTAGTTGGTCAGCAATGAAACGATCTTTCCCCGTTGCTGAACAGATCAGTGCCATGTTGAGCAACCGAGCAATGGGTAGAGGCAGAAATCAAGAAACGCGTTAATCCCAAGAGTCTTTCGATTATGGTAAAAGTGTCGTCTGCTTGCTATAGTCTTTTCCCCTCTCTTCATCTAAGTAATATCACCGACACTCCCTAACCCGAATACAACCACACCCAAACTCATTTCGTCGCAGTTCCAGCACTGGCAGTCTGCAGGGAACCTTCTGCACACAAGGTGAAACGCTCCCTCCACTGTTTCTGATCCACACCAATGGTGTTCGGTGGTGCCTGTTCCAATTCAACACACCCAGGACTCCACCCATTCAGTCATAGAGCCTGACTCAGTAATCTCGCCACAGAGTCCCTACACAAGCAGTCCTCGTGAATCTGGACACACTGGACACAGGCCATAATTGCATTTTGAACCAACAGTGTGGCCTCTGTTTGCATAACGTTTTACGTGGCAGGCGTTAAGATATTTTGGTGGTCTAGGCAACAGCAGCCCCCGTAAGCCTGCTTTTGAATAATCCACACTTCCCTTGGGAAATCAGATCTCTTTGTGGCTGTTTCCCGGCTTAGGAAAATATGTTCATTTCCATTTCGTTACCCATTGTCAAGCTTGCTCAAAGGATTTTTGGGGTACGTCAAATTTAAAGGTTAGTCAGGTCAGAGGTTTTCCTCTAATAGTAGACATGCAACATGCTCTTAGTGTGGGAAAAAATCCCCAATGAACTTGCAACGGCACTGCTTCATGGTCGTTGAGTAAGTAATCATTGCTTGTCTTTTCTTTTAACATGTATTAGAGATGATTGCAACATCTGTTGGTTTTGTCAGTATGTGTCCAGACACCTCAGTCAGTGTGTGTGCATGCGGGCGTGTTTCCATGCGTGATTCCGTGCATGTCAGTATGAGTTCATGCTGATGTAAGTACGTATACAGACACTAGCAAAATTAATCACAAGAAAATGGAACAAAAAAAAAGTGTATGACCACCTTCAAGAATAGCAATGAAAAGAGTTGGACGACCCACTTCTTCAAT
>JAAQRG010299451.1:2500-15029 GCA_011634625.1 Babylonia areolata
CCGATCCTCGGTCACAGACGAAGCACAAATCGGTTTGCGAACATGGAGTCATTTGCACAACAGACTGTCAATCTGTATAGAACCGACTGACTGCTACCTTTCAACGTTCATCATTCGTTTCCTGTTTCATTCATCTAGGCTTCAGTCACGCACGCACACGCACACACCCACCCACACACACACACACACACACACACACACACACGCCTGCACACACACACACACACACACACACACACACACACACACACACACACACACAAGTGTATTAGAGGGGGCACATTTTCCAATCGAGCATATGCACAGTACATCAGTTCAACGCTTTGAAGTCGTCCAAAAATCCAGTTCACAGAATTAATGTGCTAATTCCCCATAACTCATTTTATTATGCAGGTAATGAAAAAGACGCTGGCAATTGTATGTGTGTAGTTTTTAAGTATATGATATGGATAACATTTCTCATAGACGTCAAACCATCTAACTTCTAGCCTTCTCATTGCTATTTCTCGGGATCTTGGTCTGGATTACACAATAATTGTGCGATTTCATTAACAAGTTTGCTGTGCGTTAAAAAAAAAAAGTAAAAAAAACTTAACGCCAAGCAAACACATTACTGATATCTTAAGATATCTTGTGCAACCTGGGACACCTCCCGACTCTTTTTCTTTCTTTTTTTCTTGTATTGTACTACTCTTTTTTTGTCACAACAGATTTCCATGTGTGAATTTCGGGCTGCTCTCCCCAGGGAGAGCACGTCGCTACACTGAGAGCGCCACCCTTTTCTTTCCCCTGCATGCAATTTTTTTCATTTGTTTTCCCATCAAAATGGACTTTTCTACATAATTTTGCCAGGGGCAACCATTTTGTTGCCGTGGGTTCTTTTACGTGCGCTAAGTGCATGCCGCACACGGGACCTCGGTTCATCGTCTAATCCGAATGACTAGCGACCAGGCCGCCACTCAAGGTCTAGTGGAGGCGAGGAAAATATCGGCGACGGTGCCAGGATTCGAACCAGTGCGCTCAGATCCTCTCGCTTCCGAGACGGACGCGTTACGTCTTAGGCCATCACTCCACTCCATTTGCTCCATTGGCTCTCCGCAGTGCACAAGTTCTCGCTGTTCCGCTCCTTCTGGCTGATCTGGGCCATGCTGTTCGGGGCGGCGGTGACCACGGACGTGCCGAGGGGCGTGGCTAGCCGCTTCCTGGCCAACATCTGGGCGCTCTTCGCCCTGGTCTTCCTGGCTTCTTACACCGCCAACCTGGCCGCCTTCATGATCACCAAGGAGGAGTTCTACGACCTGTCCGGCATCCAGGACTGGAGGGTGGGTCTGTGAGGGGGAAGGGGTGGTTTGGGTGTTGTAGGATTGGAGCGATTGTGGGTGGGTGGCTGGGGTGATAAGGGTGTGTGTGTGTATGCGTGTGTGTGTGTGTGTGTGTGTGTGTGTGTGTGTGTAAGAGGGTCATGGGGTGTTGGTGTGAGAATGTGTGTGTTGATGTGATAAGTTCATGTGTAGGCCTCTCTCTCTCTCTCTCTCTCTCTCTCTCTCTCTCTCTCTCTCTCTCTCTCTCTCTCTCTCTCTCTCTCCACCTAGTACTCAGCCAGTTCTCGATGATGTTTATAGTGATATTGATGTTGAGGTTGAGGTTGCTCTTTCAAAGTTTGTTAACATTTTACTCCAACCAGCTGACTGCGTGCGTAGAAGGATACATTCTGGTGGTAGCCGACGAACTGCAAGTGTTAACAAATGGTTTGACATAGAATGCAAAGAGTACAAGCGTGTCGTTAGACGTGCGCTCTCCCGCTATACCCAGTGCGGGGAGAAAAGTCACTTTATCGCTTATGGTGAACACAGAGCTCGTTACCATTCACATCTAGAAGAAAATAAAGAAAACCTGTGAGAATTCCATGTGCGATTCTTCATTAAAGAACAGAAATGACAGCCAGACCTTTTGGTCTTCAATAAAAGGAAGAATTTTAGGTCAGAAGAACAACTTGGACAATGTTGTTGACCATGTCCAACAATTGGCAGAAAATGAAAACGACGAAGTAATATTCCAAGCAGATAATGAAGATGATGCAGTAGTTCAGGATCTTGATGCTGAAATAAGTCTTGATGAAGTAAAAAGTGCGACTCATAGACTGAAAAGTGGAAAAGCTATTGGCTTAGATTATGTTGGGGGCGAATTTATCAAGGCATCAGAAAATATAATTGTTCCCTTTTTGACCAAATTATTTTACAACATTTTGATAGTGGTTACTTCCCTTCAGACTGGACACGCTCAGTCATAATTCCATTGCTGAAAAAGGGTGATGCGGACAATCCAGAGAATTATGTGGGTATTAATTTTCATTACTGAGCATTTTAATCAAAGTATCCACATCAGTTTTGATTAAAAGATTACATGACTGGGCTGAAAAGCGAGGGGGGGGGGGAATTCTAGAAGAGCAAGCTGGTTTTAAAAAGAAATACTCCGCAATTGATCCCATTTTTACTCTATGTAATGTGATGCAAAAAGGTCTCTATGGCACGAAAAAAAGCAAACTATTATCGCATTCATTGATTACATTAAAGTTTTTGATTTCGCTAATCGTGATATGTTTGTGTGGCAGTACGTCAAAAAATTGAAACGTCACCAAAAATCATTCGCATGCTCAAAGGAAAGTATAGCTCCGTACAGTCCTGTATTCGCTGTGGTCCGGTTATATCAGAATTCTTTGACTCCCAAAACGCCGAACGCAATGGAATAGAGTGATACAGGTAGGTATCCTTTGTATATTGATAGCTGTGTTTAGTACACTGCGATACTGGTTCAAACTGCAACAGATGCCCATGACGAGAATTCAAAAACAAGTTTATAATGAGAATTAACAAGATGACCAGCTGCCAAAATGCTTATTTAAGATATTGGGCGTCTACAATAATATTTATATTTAGATATTTATGGATTTTCTTGAGTTTGGTTCAGCGGTGGTGTAGGAGACGATAAAGCTTTCCTTAAAACATTTAAACAACGTATTGAGGACTGTTAGAAACAAGACTGGTCATGCAAACTATATAGTAGTAACCGTTATGAAATATACCGTTCCTCTAAATCATTGTTGCAGCCAGAAAAATATTTATTTGATCTTATCATTTCCCAGTTCATATAATCTTTCATTATTTTTTTCAGATTTGATGAAAGCAAACTTAAAGTTAATGAGCGTTATAGGGATAGCTTGAAAAAACTGTAGATTTTGTGGAGGATACGAAGACAAAACTCATACACTGACAATTTGTCCACAATATGATATTCTGAAAAAAGAAATCCTTATCCAAGCATATGCATGATTTAAGAATCCCCTTATTACCCCACATGCTTCAAAATGCCAACAGCATTGTGACAAGAGATGTGGCAATGTTTATGTTTTATGTGTTAAAACAGAGAACAGAAAGCGCTCAGTCTTAGATGAAAGACATGTTTCTAAATTACCGATTATTTGATATTTAGTTTTGTTATATCATCAGTATATTCTTTCTAGATTTTGTTGTTCATCCAACTCAAGGTTTGATTTTCATATGTTTTGTGTGTGTGTGTGTGTGTGTGTGTGTGTGTGTGTGTGTGTGTGTGTACAACACGTGCATTCATATGTACACAGGTCGGTGGCATTTCTGAGTCCCGAGTCCTGAGTTCACACACACACACACACACACACACACACACACACACACACACACACACACAGAGAGAGAGAGAGAGAGAGAGAGGGAGAGAGAGAGAGAGAGAGTACTTCTGTCTCTCTGTCTTTGTCAGTCTTGCTTCTTTTGTTGTAGATGTTTCTTTTTTATCCCCACCTTTGCTTTTTCACAATCGCTGTTCGTCCTTTCTCTCTCCCCAGAAAGTTCAGAACTCCATCGCCAAACTCGTTTCCAGAAGTGCGTGTTTCACAGCACTGGACTGGCTTCGTGCTGGTCAAACTGTGAAACGCTGGACTTGTCTGCTTCCATGTCATTCCTGGAAACTGCGGATCTGTTCTTCTTATCTTTTTTTTATAACTTTTAAACAAGTGATATTTGAACTTTTCACCAAGTGATACTTGAACTTTTTAAACACGCAATGCTTGAAGTTTTGAATCAGCAGCGCTTGAACTTCTAAACTTCAGTTATAATGTTTTCTCCGATAATGACATCAGCACTCGGGTGCTGATGACAGAACCTTTAGTGTTCCGAAGTGCCGAACAGAGAAAGGTGTTGGAATAGCCTTCATTTGTTGTCTTTTGTTTGTTTGTTTGTTTGTTGTTGTCGCTGTATTCAGTTCTGAATCTTGCTCTCTTTTTTCCTTGTTCGTGACAATGTCTCACTTTCACCTTTTGAAACAAAGCTAAAAGCATTTATGTTCATGCAGCCTTTTAACCAACTCAATCCGTTCTGCACCCAAAAATCGCATACTGTGTCTCATTATTATTATTATCATCATCATCATCATTGTTGTTGTGGTGGTGGTTGTTGTGATTGTTGTGGTTGTTTTCACTATCATTATTATTAATGTGACAGCTGAAGAACCCCCACCATCGCCACCCGCCCTTCAAATACGCCACGATGCCCAATGGGTCCACGGAGAGCAACATCCGCAAGAACCATAAGGATTTGTACGACCACATGAAGAAGTACCCCCAGTACACGGTCAAGGAGGCTGTCAACTCGCTCAAGAACCAGTGAGTAAGATTTCTATGCGTTTTGATGCTCGCCAGAAGAGTCATCGGGTCTTTGATGGTCCGTGAAGGAAAAGAAAGAAAGCCGTTGTCTCGCTCTGTGATACGTAAGTTTCACTTTTTTTCAATCTGGATGTTTGCTTGCATGGGGAACTACAAAGGCCTGCAATGGCCGCATGAAGTAGCATTCCAGGATATTTATCACGCAGGTTGTAACGTCCTCCATCAATGACTAACAAGTGTAAATTTGGTGATTTATTTATCACGAAGGTTGTAACGTCCTCCACCAATGATTAACAAGTGTAAATTTGGTGGTTTTCAATATTTTTGTTTGAAGAAATACACCTTGTCTTCTGGGAAATCGTCGCCACAGCGAAAAATATTTTATTCTTAAGTATTATAGGCCTAAAAGCTTCAATAAACATGAGAAGAAAATGTCCCCACCATAAAGTGAAGTAGGCCATGGCGTCTTCTGCTCACCGATCAATAGGTTTCGCTCATATGGTTTTGATGCTTGCTGTAAGAAGCACAAGGTCATCGGTCACCACATGAACGAATGCCCCCAGTACACTGTCAAAAAGAAAGCCATGTCACGCTTGGAGTTTGGCTGTTTGCTTTAAGTTTGAAAGTTCGTACAGAACCGCGAGGACTTTGACAGCAACACGAAGAAATGCTCCCAGCAGGCCTGCATGGATGTCGTCTCGCTCAAAAATCAATAAATGTCAACGGAAAGGGAGAGCTTTTCTCTCGCTGTGTTTGCTAAAAGTTTGGAGTTTGTTCACACATCTATAGGCGAAAAAAAAGGAAAACAAATCCGTTGCTCACGCGAGAAAAAAAAGACGTTTTACAACTTTGGCGGTTTGTTTGGAGTTTGAATTTGGTAATAATTACAAAGATCTGAAGAACCACTTGATCAAATACCCCCTCTGGACAATGAAGGATGTGGAGTGAGTTTCTTCGCACTTTAGTTGTTTGAAGTTTGCAGATAAACGATAGGAGGTAATGTTGACACACACCACACTTATGACTGTCGGCTTCGCTCAAGTACTGGTGCATTTTATTCCAAGAGCTGTTTCACGTGTCTTATAAAACTTTCTTTTTAATCGACCAATAAATCTTTTGCCTGTGTGTGTTGCCTTGATTTGGCACCGATGATGCTGTTGACTGGACTATATATTTATATAATGTGCCTGTGTGAATGCTAAACCTGAAAAATAGCAGTTTAATGTATGACAATGTTCACAGAGATTAAAGTCACTGATCTGCAAAATTCACTTCTATTTCTTCAGTGTCATAGGAAACATGTTAAGGAAACAATGATTACAAATCATTTGATCTCCTCGCTTCATTGTTTATTAATTTCAAGTCGAAAAACCCACCGAGCCAACCATGTGTTTGTTATGTACTGTCCGTGTGTTCTGTGTGACTTGTTCAGGATTAAAGAGACTATGCTAGTCTTGAATAAAAGCTAACTTGCGTTTGCACATGTCATTGTTGCTGCGTGCACATGTCAAATGATTGGTATAAGGACAAGCCCGGCGCTACCTTTTTTTAGGAAGTGTCTGGGTTTGATCCAGTGTACTTTTTATTTTCCTGTGTGCAAGCTGAATCGGTAGCGTAAGCAGCATTGACTTGAAGTTGTGTACTTTGTGAATGGAGAGAGTTGCCACTCTTTACTATTTGTTAATCATTTGGTCTCATGGCCTCATTGTTTGATAATTACTTATACTTTTGCTTTACAGTAAACCCATTTCATTAAATGATTTTGCATCATAAGGAGACAATAATTAATTATACTTTTGCTTTTCGGTAAATCCATGTCATTAAATGGTTTTACATTGTTTCAATTTTTTTGTCCGGTGAAAACCAAACTCGTGTATTATGTCAATGTCTATTTGTCACAAAAGATAATCAGTTTCATGGACTGAAATTCTAAAAGAACCATCGTGTCTAGGAGAGGGAGAATAATAATAATGATAATAATTATTATTATTCAATGATGATCTGTTATTATTATTATTATCATCGTCATCATTATTGTTATTGTTATTAATATAAGAAGAAGAAGAAACACTTTTTGTTCACTTCATTCTTTATTGATGTTGCAGGAAGATTCAGGCATTTATCTATGACGCCACCACGCTTGAGTATGCAGTTGGTCGTGACGTAGACTGCAAGTTGAAGTCAGTGGGGAAACGGTACGCAGAAACTGGTTACGGAGTTGGCTTCCCCAAGAATTCGAGGTGGACGAAAAAGTTCAACGAGGTTTTGCTGCGTATGCAGGATGAAGGTACTGCTCGATCTTTTTCCTCCTCCCCCCTTATACCACCCACACCTGTCGCTGTTTGTCTCATTTTCTGTGCTTGTGTAAATGTACAGGTACAACATGTGTATTATTCATTAGTGGTCTTTGTTATCTGAATGTGTAAACGGGCAGTGCAAATCACGCCACTTGGATGATTTAGAATTTGGGGAAAGCAAACGAGCGTCCGCGCGAGCGTGCATGTGTGTGTGTGTGTGTCTGTCTTTGTGTGTCTGTGTCTGTGTGTGCGCATGTGTGTGTTAATGCCCAGTCAGACAAAGTGGGTGAATGAATGAAGTTGGTTTTAGAAACTATGGTTAGTGCGTGTCAAGTCATCCAGAAGTCGTACCTCGGACACCGAAGACATTGACACGAACTCCCCACAAGTCTTGCAGTGGAGTGGATGATACACAAACTGAGGTCACCGTGCAATCAGAGCTCGTTCTTCGTCCACAGAATGAAGGATGTTGACTTTGTGCATGCTGGTAACGATGAATGAGGACGATAACTGTGAAGATATGGAGATCTATTTCATTCTGATAAATTCTATGAATTTCAACTATCATTTGTTATCAAACAATTTAAAAATTAAAAAAAGGTACCGTTTCGTGAAATCTGGAACTGACTTGACTTTGACGTGTAAGGTAAAACGAGTAATGCTGTGTTACCCAGTGAACTTAAACTTACAAGTAAAAACTTTATTTCGCCGAAAATCAGTGTTGATAAACACCATGTTATTATTATGGGTTTTAAACTCTTCAGTTGAGTGTAAACACAGGCAGCAGGCTGTAATGTGCTAAATTGCATTTCAAGATGATCATGCATACAAGGTACCAAAATGCATATCATTACCAAAAGGATATCTCATTACCTGTCTGCTTTGAGATAAAAGTCAGTGAAACGATTGTTACAATAGAATCACAGGAAAATATCTTTCGATACAAATAACAAAAAAATGGAGTAAAAAGGAGGAAGTACAAGAGACCAAAAAAAAGTCGAAAATAAAAACATTTATAAATCGGGGTTTGAAAGTCTGTCTGAAAGACTGCCATATTGAACATTATTATTATCATCCTCATATTAGTCGTAGCTGTAGTCGTTTTTGTGGAATAGCAGCAGCAGCAGTAGTAGTAACAGTGCAAGAAGAGAAGTAGCAGCATCAACAGCAACACTAGCAACAGCAGTTTAAGGAGAAGCAGAAATAGTACCTCAGGATACTGTGCGAGAGGTACCTCCAACATCAGCAAGACCTCTACCACGTCTTCGTGGATTTCAAGAAGGCGTTTGACCGAGTATGGCATCCAGCTTTATGGGCCACCATGAGGTTGTATAACATCAATGCCAACCTGACCCGAGTGATACAGAACCTCAACGACAAAGCCACCAGCGCAGTCTACTTCAACAGTAACATAGGGGACTGGTTCAGAACCACAGTCTGAGTGAGGCAAGGCTGTTTGCTCTCACCATCTCTCTTCAACATCTTCCTGGAAAGAATCATGACTGATGCACTTGAAGACCACAAAGGAACAGTCAACATCGGAGGCAGAGCAGTCACCAACTTACGTTTCGCCGACGATATTGATGGCCTAGCAGGAAAAGAAGAGGAGCTAGTGAGTTAGTGGACCACCTTGATAAAACCTCTAGAGCCTATGGCATCAGATCAATGTTGAGAAGACCAAACTGATGACCAACAACACCAATGGTATCAGCACTGACATAAGAGTGGATGGCCAGAAGCTAGAAACTGTCCACAGCTTTAAATACCTGGGAGCAATTGTGACAGATGAGGGATCCAAACCCGAAGTACTCTCCAGGATTGCACAGGCGACAGCAGCGCTCACAAAACTGAGGTACATCTGGAACGACCGGAACATTGCACTCGGCTCAAAGATCAGACTGATGCGTACCCTGGTGACATCAATACTCTTGTATGCATGTGAATCGTGGACCTTAACAGCTGAAATAGAAAAGAGAATACAGTCCACTGAGATGAGATGCTTTCGAAGGCTCCTGGGCATCTCCTACAAAGGTCATATCACAAACGAAGAAGTTCGAAACAGAATCAGGCAAGTCATTGGGCCCTACGAAGACCTGTTGACCTTGGTCAAGAGACGCAAGCTCAAATGGTATGGCCATGTCATGAGATCATCAGGGATTGCCAAGACATTCCTGCAGGGCACAGTGCAAGGAGGGAGAATGATAGGCAGACAGAGGAAGGGATGGGAGGACAACATCCCAGAATGGATGGACTTGAGGTTGTGCGATACAATCAGGAGGTCAGAAAACCGAGAGGATTGGAGTATGCTGGTTGCCAGATCACCTGTGGCGCCCCAACGGTCCACAAGACTACGGGATAGGTGAGGTGAAGGTGAAGAAACAGTAGCAGCAGCAGTAGAAAATTTATCCTTTCTTTTTAGATTTTCCAAACGTCCCGCACATATTCCTATTGAAATACCAAAAAAATAAAAATGAAAAAAAACCATTCCCACCCAGTCACAATATCATATTAATTTCCACGGCAACGTAACCCTCCAAACGATTCATCTTGGAACACCCCATCCCACCCCCACCCCACCACCACCCACCACCCCTCTCCCCGACTCTCCCAGGCGAGATCGAGAGGCTGCAGAAGTTCTGGCTGGCCGGGGCGTGCCACAAGAAGAGCCAGCATCGAGGGTCGTCCAGCCACACCCTGGGCATCCTCAACTTCACCAGTGCCTTCATCCTGCTGGGAGGCGGCGTCATGCTGGGCGTGCTGCTCCTCATGCTGGAGCACGCCTACTTCCGCTTCGTCCGCAAGTCCCTCAAGAGGTGGGACCGCTGCGGCTGCTGTTCGCTCGTCAGCCTGGTGAGATGGGGTGATCTGTGTGTGTGTGTGTGTGTGTGTGTGTGTGTGTGTGTGTGTGTTTGTGTGTGTGTTTAAGATCAATGGAGGTGTAGTGGTTTGAGTGGAGGGCGTGTGTGTGTGTGTGTGTGTGTGTGTGTTGGTGGAGGGTTGCTTGGGTTTGAAGTGCTGAGGGTGTTTGTAAGTGGGGGGTTAGGGGTTGAGGTGTTTGTGTGTTTCGATATATATATATATATATATATGTGTGTGTGTGTGTGTGTGTGTGTGTGTGTGTGTGTGTGTGTTTACGATCATCTGACAAATGTAATGTAAAAACTATTTTTAGAAAATAAAAATAAAAACGGTACGTGAGTTTTAGGGATACTTAAGTTCGAGAAGAAAAAGTGAGCGAACGAGCGATCTAGAGACAGACAGAGATAGAGAACGTGTGTGCTTTTATATAGAGGATGGAAAAAAAATTTAACC
Source organism: Babylonia areolata (assembly GCA_011634625.1). NCBI lineage: Eukaryota > Metazoa > Mollusca > Gastropoda > Neogastropoda > Buccinidae > Babylonia > Babylonia areolata. The sequence continues at coordinate 12,803 of JAAQRG010299451.1, forward strand.
TAATGATTTGAGCTCTTTCTTTCTTCTTTTTTTTTTATTCTACTTTCCGACAGTAAAATCATAAACTATCATCTTCGTTTGCACACTTGGTTCACTTGGTTAGTGTTTGTCCCCATGTTATCAGCCAGTATAATTATTGTTGAGCAGCTGTGCAGATTTCATCATTTTAAACACATAGACATGTATTTCACTGCTCGGTGAGTGCAGATTTGTGACATCCAGTCTTACAAACCCACTGTCAGCATCCACACATATCTGCAGCCGGTGTTGCGTAATATATCTGCTTAGCTAGTCAGTCTGTCTGCGTGTCCTCAGTGCAAAACTGTGTTGGTTGTCAGTTCGACTGCGTTCCGTTTAGTGCGATATCTTGTTGCATGCCAGTCTGAGTGCTTGACCTTTCGTGCGAAATATTGTTGCATGTCAATCTGAGTGCTTTAAAACCTTCACGGCCAAACATTCTATCTTGCCTGTCTGTGTGACAACCAGTCCGTTTATATAACCCCTCCCCCCTCCCTCCCTGCCCCTCCATGTCTCTTCGTCTTTCTGTGTGTCGGTATATACACGAGTGGAGTGATGACCTAGAGGTAACGCGTCCGCGAGAGAATCTGAGCGCGCTGGTTCGAATCACGGCTCAGCCGCCGTTTTTTTCTCTCCCTCCACTAGACCTTGGGTGGTGGTCGGGACGCTAGTCATTCAGATGAGACGATAAACCGAGGTTCCGTGTGCAGCATCCACTTATGCATGTTAAAGAACCCACGGCAACAAAATTCCGTAGAAAAATCCACTTCGATAGGAAAAACAAATAAAACTGCACGCAGGAAAAAATACAAAAAAATGGGTGTCGCTGTAGTGTAGTGACGCGCTCTCCCTGGGGAGACCATCCCGAATTTCACACAGAGAAATATGTTGTGATAAAAAGAAATACAAAATACAAATACGAATATACACGGTTTCTCCTGCAACTCACCATTCATTCCCCCCACCTCCCCCTCCTCTTCTAAACGATCATAATCAAAATCTATACATTAATACTCTAACAAAATGTCTTCAATCACCGATATGTGTGACGGGACATTAAACAAAAAATAAGAAATAAAAAATTATATATATATATATATATATATATATATATCCTGCTGTGTGTGTCGGTCAGAGCATGGGCAGGTCGCTGACGTTCGAGCAGTCTGTGATGGAGGCCATCGACTTCCAGAAGCTGCACAAATGCCGGGACCCGCTGTGTGAGACCCAGCTGTGGAAGGCCAGGCACGAGCTGGACATCGCCATGCTCAAGATCGATCAGCTGCAAAGGCAGTTGGCGTAAGTGGTGCTGCACGCGCTGTGTGCTAACCTGACTGTTCAGTGTACTGTGTGTTAGCCTGACTATTCAGTGCACTGTGTGCTGACTTGACTGATCAGTGCACTGTGTGTTAACGTGATTGTTCAATGCACTATGTTCTAACCTGACTGTTCAATGCACTGTGTGCTAACCTGACTGTTCAATGCACTGTGTGCTAACCTGACTATTCAGTGCACTGTGTGCTAACCTGACTATTCAGTGCACTGTGTTGCTGACTTGACTGATCAGTGCACTGTGTGCTGACCTGACTATTCAGTGCACTGTGTTGCTGACTTGACTGATCAGTGCACTGTGTGCTAACCTGACTATTCAGTGCACTGTGTTGCTGACTTGACTATTCAGTGCACTGTGTGCTAACCTGACTATTCAGTGCACTGTGTTGCTGACTTGACTATTCAGTGCACTGTGTGCTAACCTGACTATTCAGTGCACTGTGTTGCTGACTTGACTATTCAGTGCACTGTGTGCTAACCTGACTATTCAGTGCACTGTGTTGCTGACTTGACTATTCAGTGCACTGTGTGCTAACCTGACTATTCAGTGCACTGTGTTGCTGACTTGACTATTCAGTGCACTGTGTGCTAACCTGACTATTCAGTGCACTGTGTTGCTGACTTGACTATTCAGTGCACTGTGTGCTAACCTGACTATTCAGTGCACTGTGTTGCTGACTTGACTATTCAGTGCACTGTGTGCTAACCTGACTATTCAGTGCACTGTGTTGCTGACTTGACTATTCAGTGCACTGTGTGCTAACCTGACTATTCAGTGCACTGTGTTGCTGACTTGACTATTCAGTGCACTGTGTGCTAACCTGACTATTCAGTGCACTGTGTTGCTGACTTGACTATTCAGTGCACTGTGTGCTAA
>JAAQRG010299456.1:0-15076 GCA_011634625.1 Babylonia areolata
GGCTGAAGCTACCAGGACTGAGTAAAACAGCACCCGCGGGAAATCGAGCACAATATTTACAGCACCCGGCGGAAATCGACAACGATAATTATGGTGGCACGTCCTGCCGACGGCAATACAACTTCTTCAAAGTATCTCCGTCGTCTTCCGACCCGCAGGGCGGAACTTCTACACAGGTGTGTGGGATGACGGATGGTGAAGAGGTGATGGATGGACGCGAGGAGTGTGTCGTATCGAGTTCTGAGACGGGAGCGCCATGTTTGATATCAACTCTTTTAAGGTGTTCCCAGTGAAATCAGCACGCGGCTCATTATAAGCACAGTGCAGATCGAGGTATGCTTGTCGAGATAACTGAATAACTGAATAAAGTTAACTGAATAAAGTGAATGAAAACGCTTGATAATAAAGGAAGGTACTCAATGGGCACTCGTCCATAAATGGATGAGGTACCTGAAGCTGCTAAAACTAAAATAACTAACACGGGCTACTGTATGCAGTAATTCTCCTTCTTTTATGAACACTCACAAGCTACGTTCTATTTCTAACAAATACTACCTTTCAAATGGACAATTTTTTCGCACCACGAGCATAGACTTTAAAAAAAGTGTAATGTATGAAAAAAGTGAAGCTCTATCATTCAGATTAACTCCATAGCTTCGATGAATGTTTTTTTCTCCTCTTTCTGAATATCCGTCCTTTTCTGATCATTATCAATCGCGTAAGAGGAACCTTATTAAGGACTTGAAACCTTTCTGCGTTTTCTGATTTATTATTCATATAAAATAAGGAGAAGCCCAATTTTTACCTGTCTTTAAAGCCGGCTTTACACGTTGAGTTGAATAAAACAATCATTCACGAATATAATTTTGCTGCCATGTCACACACTGACACATATGACAAGGCTGAATATTTATGCAGAAGGTTTTTATTTATTTATACGAGTTAATGAATTATCGCACTGATTAAGCTTATATTGTGCTGCCCGAACGCACGTTTTTGATACTAATGCCAAATGTGGAGGATTTTCATTTGCATTTGCTGTTATCAATCGTTTCTGAATGTAGGCTGCTTGGTGCTAAACTGTATATTTACTGACCCGTACCGTAATTTCCTACATTTGCATTTGCAACAGCTCTTGAATTCTGACCGATGACAATAAACTTAAACTCGAGTTCTCTGCACTGCTGATTGGTGTTTGCTGTTGATATGTTTTTCGCTTTAGTGGGCTTTGACAACTTATGGAGAATTTTCTTTTTTTTTAGTGTGTTAATACAGTATGTAGGACTTCACATTCTTAAATCTAGTATGGCGGCATACAATTTTGTCGTTCACTTGGTATTTCTGTGAAATATTGGGGGCGCCATTGCGGCCACTAAAACATCGGGGATTCAGTGGGTTTGGAGGAGACTGATGGGGCCTCAAAAGACCCAATTCACGATAGCAACCCTGCTTTTCGGCAACTGCTGGAGGTATGAGGGCTTTCGGTATCTCTTCGGGTGCTTTGATGGCTTTGTCTTGGGTGGATTTTGATGATAGGAGGCCACTTTCAAAGAGGGTAGACTGCCGAGTGAAAGTCTTGCAGGACGGGGACAACCAGCTGATGGGACAGGATTGATGGTGATCGTGTGATGGATGGATACTTGTGTCGACAGGGACCTGTTGCGCTGGAGGACACAAGACTGGCTGAATGTTGTGTAGTGTTTTCCAATGGGGACAGACAGATACTGGTGATCTTGAACAGTCAACGCTCCTCCTCAACAACCGAGTCCTAAGCAGCAGATTAGATATTGTTTTGCAGTTGGATTTTCTTCTCCCAAGATTCAAACGAGCCGTGTGCTTCCGCTTGATCCTTCTGTCCCAAGAACCTAACAGCCCTGTTCCCCAGGACTGAATCACGTTGGAATTTTCATCCTTTTGGATTCACTGTCTTTTACGATGCTTAGACAATAGTAAATAAGATAGCGTGTCTCCATGTTCAGTATCCGTGCGTGTGTATGTGCGTGTGTGGGAATGGGTGTGTGTGTGTGTGTGTGTGTGAAGGTGAAGGTGGGAGCTGCTCATTTTCCATTCGATTAATTGAAAACCTGAAAAAAAAGTGAAAGAAAAGGCACTTAAGAACAGACGGATAAGTGCCAACCCTCGGCATCAACAAGATTGAATTCTCCTCCTAAACTCTAATCGTCAGAATTAATCCAACAAAGCAATAAAACAGGAGCGCTAAACTGCATTAAAGCTAATCCAATGGCGTGTCAAACCTGCGACAGATTTAACACCGCTTTTCTACGTGCAAAGCCGTGCTTTTAGGTCAGCCAGTCAGGAGAATTCAGCACAGATCATGGCCACGCTGTGGCACCGAGTTCTAAAGGTTCCATAAATCGTCTAAATGGACCATTTAGATCCACGCTGCCTTGACTCGCGGCGTCTTACGGCCTTCCCCTGCCGGATACTTTCTCGCCTTCAAAACGGAACAAAGGGACTCAACTTGGGACAGTCGGCCTCGGGTAACGGGGAAGTATCCGAGTGTTATTCATTGATCAATCAGTATCAAAACGCAAAGAGAGTTTAATGTGACAGCCGTTTTTAGTGAAGCCTGTAACATTCTGACGACTTTGTTCAAGACATAAATTGCTTCGGAATTCAGAAGAATGAGAAACTGAAACTGAAACTCTCTCTCTCTTTCTCTCTCTTGATCAATGAAACCTTCGTATTCGCATTTGTATTTTGTCTCTGTTTCTGTCTCTGCACCCCCCCACCCCCGCACCTCCACCCCCCCTCTTTCTCTCTTTGTGTGTGTGTGTGTGTGTGTGTGTGTGTGTGTGTGTGTGTGTGTGTGTGTGTGTGTGTCTTTCGTTTTGTCAGTTTGCTACCACATCAGGAACACCAAATTAATACAGACTGATACAAAACACAGATGATACAGTCTGCCAGTGTAATCCTAGCAAGAGCTGGCCCAATCATACTAGTAGTGACACCGTCACAATTCACATACAACCCTACACTTCATACAAACACAGACACACACGCATACCCCCCTCCCCATCTCCCCCCCACCCCGCGCAGCACTAAAAATCTGACCAGTTGTGTGGAATATGGTTTGCATCAGTTTTTGACATGGTACAATAAATGACACCAAATGGATTTATTCCACAGAATTTTGCCAGATGACAACACTCGTTGCCATGGGTTCTTTTTCAGTGCGTCAAGTGCGTGCTGCACACGGCCGCCGGGACCTCGGTTTATCGATTCATCTGAATGACCAGACACTCAGCTGGATTTTCCAGTCAAACTGGCCAAGAGCGCGATAGGAAAGACTCTCACGGACTCGCTATATTGGCAAATGAGCGTCTGATCCAAATTGCCACCTACCTTCTAATTTTCTTTCTTTTTTTTGTGGTAAGATATATGTTCGATGTACTCTTGTTATTCAATTAGTAAATAGTAATTGTTTCAGTTGTGTTTAAATTGTTGCGCCTCTTAATGTCTTATTGATAAAAATTTTGCCGATAAAGCACTGATTTGGCATCCGACTCACGAAGTAAACGCGCGCGCACAAAGTAACACACACACACACACATACACACACACACACACACACACACACACACGCACACACACACAGAGTCGGAGAGAGAGAGAGAGAGAGAGAGAGAAAACACACACGCACATACATTTGTTGGTGTAAACATCTTATATACAATTTCACGTTCAAAATCTTTTTGGTTGTCTGCGATTCCGAGAGAGAGAGAGAGAGAGAGAGAGAGAGAGAGAGAGAGAGAGAGAGAGAGAGACAAAGAGACAGACAGAGAGACAGACAGAGAGAGAGGGGGGTAGACAGACAGACAGACAGACTGACAGACAAAGACACACAGACAGAGTATACACACGAGAGGACGAGGGAGGGCGGGAGAGGAGAGAGAGAGCAGACTGTCCAAAGGGATCCATTCCACGCCTCTTTCAGCCGCCACACACTTTTGAAGCAAACTGTGAAGACGGGATAGCGGGAGGCAGACGGCCTCTGGCCCACCAGACAGGCAGAGGAAATGGTTGGCATGGGGGTTAGGTTGATAGTCGGGACAGGGAGTTAATGAGAGGCTGGTCCCTTCGGCCGGCCAAGGTGGGGGCAGTGGGGGGATGCCCGAAGGTGCTAACTACGCTGTAGGAGGCCACAGACACCACATGGGGGGGGGGAGTGGGGGGGGGGGGAGGCTGAAAAAGGTGGGGGAAAACTGGAATGGACCACAACAGCTACAGTATCACTCTCCAGTCTAAAAGGGTTCCGGGTCGAAGTCACTAGTAACCCTGACACAGTGGCTTTCTTGACAATGACCGTAACGAGATGGCCATATGCTGACGATGGGAGGGGTCGTATTCACATGTCTTGGAATCAACACACACACACACGACACACACACACACACACAACACACGCACGCACGCGCGCGCGCGCAAGCAGGCACGCATACACACTATAGTGGTGGGCTGGACGCTAGCCATTCGGATGAGACGATAAAACGAGGTCCCGTCTGTAACATGCACTTGACTTAGCACCACATAAGAACCCACGGCGACAAAAGGGAGGTCTCTGGCAAATTGCTGAAAAATCCCCATTGAAAGCAATTTATACGTTTACGGACAGAAAAACGAAAGAAAGAAAGAAAAACCAGCTGCCAAACGATGGTGCAGCATTGTAGGGTAGCACTCGGCGAGCACCAGCCGAAATTCACACAGAGGAATCCGTTCTGACAAAAGAGTAATGCAGAACAATGCAATATATACGCGCACACACAACAGACACACAACACCGAGGTCCCGTGTGCAGCATGCATTTAGCGCACGTAAAAGAACCCACGGCAACAAAAGGGTTGTTCCAGGCAAAATTCTGTAGAAAAATCCACTTCGATAGGAAAAAACAAATAAAACTACACGCAGGAAAAAAAAAAAAAAAAAAAATGGGTGGCGCTGTAGTGTAGCGACGCGCTCTCCCTGGGGAGAGCAGCCCGAATTTCACATACAGAAATCTGATGTGATAAAAAGAAATACAAATACAAACACACTAAAAGTTCTACGTTTCGCCCAGACACGAACTCGACTGGACGTACCGACCATGTAGCTACAAATCAGTACCAATCACTGCATCACACAAACACACACACACACACACGCACGCGCGCGCACACACACACACACACACACACACACTTGCGATATGTTAAAGTCTCAAATCCCTGAACTGAAATAATCTTCAGTGTTGACGATCTTCAGCAGTCCATTGCTAATGTACGACTTTTTCAACTCCTTTGTTAAATAGTCCAGTTAGTTCGCTGTTATAGTTGTTAGTTTTTCATTAGAAATATGTTATATTGTTATGATTTTTTGTTTATTTTTTTAAACAAAACTTAAATAAATAATTTTCACACACACACACACACACACACACGCACACACACGCACGCGCGCACACACACACACACACACACACACACACACACACACACTTTCACTTACTCGTATGCGTACACAGTAATCCCCCCTCCCCCTCCTCCCACTCGATTTTTTTTCCTTTCCTCGTCTAATATCACTTACAGTGAAAAGACGTTAAACTAAAGAACGAACACACACACACACACGCACACACACACACACGCACGCACGCACGCACGTATGAACACACATATATCTACATACATATCTCTCTATACTGACATAGCGATTGCATACAAAAATACATGCATCACCCCCCCCCTCCCCCCCCCCCCGACACATACACGTAACACTGAAAGCAATCGCTTTACATTCCAAGTGTGATTCTAAAAATCTGATGATAAGTGTTGATCAATCACACAATTTACTGAAACATACCTTCTTTTTTAAAGGTATTCCCTCGTCAGTCAACCATATCCTTGGAACAACTGTGCCGGTCAAACGGTGTTATCAAGAGTCTGTGAAACAGTGGAAACAACAGCCAGCGATAATCCGTGTAATGTTGTTATGTTGTGTTGTTGTTTTTTTGTTTCGTTTTTTCAAAGACAGTTCCCGATACTGTTAATCCACGCGTCTCTCGCAGTATGTCAACAACACACCAGTCGAGAGAGAGAATTCACAAATTCTCCACAGTTTAATATTATTATCACCAGAAAGCCGTTCACAGCCTCAACTGATGTTTGTTGCCCACCGATCAACCCGCGCGAAGCGTTTGTCCACTTCACACCTGTGGACAACGGTCTGACACGGCCAGTGGGACGTGAAGGCAGCGGGCAGACTGACTGGCCGTCTCAGTGGTACGGTAACCAGGCATGCAATTCTCACCATTGGTCAAGATGTGTCGCGGCCTCTCGCCAACGTCCCAGCCTCTCGGGCGGGCCAAAGCCGGGACCAAGAGGTATTTTAATCCAGTTTTAGGGCGGAAGACAGCGCCGGGAAGCGCTGGCGCACTGTCCTGAGTAGCCGGTCTGAATAGAATGGGTCATCGCCCCGGCCGCAGAGGTGGTGTTGACAGTCCACAGGTCGGTTGACCCAGCTCATACAGCTGTCTAGTTGATGTTGACTGTCGTGATCACCCAGTTTCCTGCTCTTTGTCCACACTGACCCACAGATCGATAAGGTTGTGTTAGGTCTGACCCATGGGTCTCGCGGGCAGCACTGACAGATATACTACTATACGGTCAGATGGTGTAGAACAGACTTCACACGGTCCGTTGGCAAAGCGCAGCTGGCACAACTGTCCAGCTCTGCCCCACGTCTGCTATTCCTACTAATATTGCGAAGCGAAACAGAGAAAGACCTCTCTCTTCCACTGGACACAACTGACCATCTGATTGAACAACGCAGGCATGACTGTAATTGAGCAGGGGGGAACAGCGATAGCGTTATCAGTGGTCCCAACTCCATCCCCTCAGCAAACCCCTCTCGTTCCCCCCTCTCTGTCTCTCTTTCTCTGTCTCTCTCTCCCCCCCCCCTCTCTCTCTTTCCGTGGAATCCTGCAGGGCGGAAGATGATGTTCAACAGGATGCAGGTCCCCTGTGGCCACAGTGTAAGCTTCAGGGACCGTGCCGAGCTAGCCTTCATTATCTGCACGAATGAAACAGCTGGAAATCATCCGCATCCTGCCTGGCTGAGCGCATAACGTTACTCCCAGCATGTTGTTGTTCCCCACTGGTTCCACGTGTGCCCTTTGGATGGAGAGAGAGAGAGTGACTAACAAGATTTTACCTTATAAATCATGTATCACCGCCATGAATTCCTGTTGAGATATCATACCAACCCACGTCTGTATTTATATTAGTATAAATGAAATCTGGTACGGATAATTTCTCCCCTTTAAATGTATAATTCTGGCTCTTGCTGACACTCGTCCGCATTTGTAAAGTCAACAGTTGTTACTAAAGGGTTGTGCTTTGAGTTTTACACCTGCATTTGTTTACATGAAGTGATTTCAGAAGTGGGAACAGTCAACTCGACAACCAAGAGAAGGATAATATTTGTCCTACTTCTGATCAGCCCAATGGCTCTCAAAGCTTTACTTTCATCCTTAAGGGTAATCCGTTATCAATGATCAGCCTCATAAATGGGCTCCAAGTTCAGAAGGAAAACTCTCCAACTTTATCAGTCACGGGCAAGTGGCAATGTCCAGCGGGTGTGCAGAAGTCATAGGTCATGTTAGTTTTACGAGGACCTCCCCCGTCTTATCGCCTGTGTCAGAGCACTTTCCACAGGCACCTTGCTGCTTCCAGACCCCTCACCTCTGGCACCTCGGGGTCTGCGGGCGTCTGTTTCGCGCCTCTGTCCTCCCCATATCCGGACTCCCTCAGCATGACGGGCGTGTCACTTCACTGGGCCATCCCATAGCTTCAGATCAGCCATTCTCGTTTGTCTCTCCTTCCTTCCACATGGCCCCTTCACGAAGCACCCCCAAACGAAGGGCTGTTCGGAAAAGTTCGTCCTTACTGATTACTAACGCATGGCGGACTGCAAGAGCAGGCGAAGGCGCTTGGGGTTGGTGCTATTGACTCATAGTCGCCCCCAGACCATTAACAGATAGCAAGGGGAAGGCCTTGACTGAGTTGGAGCAAACCCATTAATTAGACTGTCAGTATCGGGCGCCTCTGCCTTGTGATGATTACCCTCATCAGCACGATCCTTTCAGATCACCACCACCCGACTGTGTTAAGGCGGACAGTGCAAGAGGGGGGTGCTAAAGATAATGAAAGTGTTGTTTAAACAACTAAACGTCATGCCTGATCCAGGCGCATGATCCCCTCTTACGTCGAGAGTCTGAAGTGAGCATAGGAAACTCAACTTTGACGGATGGATGCCTCATCGCTGTGGCACAGTGGTGTTTATTGTTCCCAACCCTGCCAGAAGCCGTGCTGAGCCCAGACCCACGATGATTAGTTCATGCAGACAGGCCAATTTGTGTCACTGCACCAAACGCGGGGTATGGCTGTCAGCAGTGGGTTTTAACACATCGTTTGCTAGATAAACCAGGGGAAAAGTCAGCGGCAACCTTTCCTGAGACACTTGACCGATGCCTCGTTGGCTGAGCTTCAGCCGGACCCTCCCTCCCTCTCTCTCTCTGTCTTCCCCCAGCCTCCGCCTTCCTTTCTTGTTTCGGGGTGATGAATATCACGTGGGTTGGATTCAAAACAAAATTGTTTTTTCTCCATCGTTTGGATTGTTTTGATTAACTATCTTCGTTTTTTTGTTTGTTTTTTGATTGGCTTTGATCATGACATAATTGTTGGTTCATTACACAGTATGAATATATATTTTTTTTTATATAGTCATCGGTTTCTTTCTCTGCTTCCAACATCTCCCCCCCCCCCCCGGCACCTTTTTTTTTTTCTTCGTGATTCAGTCTGTGACTTTTTGTTTACAGCACAACTGCTTGTTTGGTGATGAAGCAACGAGTCCAATTCAAACGGCAACACCGCCACAGGACATGTTTAGCCGCACTGACCGGGTGCCCCTGAACCCCCCGTCAGCACTGATCCGTCCCCGGCCCTATCCCTTCATCTAAACGAGTATGGGAATCCCACGCATCTGTTGAGTCTTCGCTTCAATCTCTGGCTCCTTACCGCGCCCTGTGTTTACCGCGTGTCTTAACCACACAGCCAGACGGCGGGTTTAATTTTATTTCTCAACAGGGTTAGGGAGTTTTAATCTCTCTCAGTACGTCCTCACACCCCTTTGAAGGCCCTGTCTGAAAACTTCCCGTCCCGTGTTTGGGCACACAAACAATCTGCGCTGTGATCACTGTGATCAAGGGCTGGCTATGATGGGGAAACTCCAGTCACGCAAAGTGCGACGAAGCGTGTGCTTTGTTGACAGCACCATCATCCGCGATCACGCGCTGCTCTTTGATGCTGGCTGTGTAGGCTGAACCCGGAGCTGTCATCTGCTGGGACTCTTTGCTAGCTAGTCCTCACCCACCTCTCAGCTGTGGAGGTGTGCTTCGACAGTTCGGGGCCAGACACACCCAAGGGGGACAATGACTTGTGACTGTGCCCTTCTCAGCCACTCTGTGTGACACGCTCCTTGGTCTCGTCAAACTATTCCACGGCTTCGGTCGTGTGATGGCGGTTCTGATGTTTTAACTGTTGTTCAGTTTTGTACAATCAGAACGAAACATGGTTTCTAATCTTACTTACCCCCTCCCCCCCCTTGTTATAAATACTGCCACATAATCCCTGTTGTGATCGACATCCTCTTGAATGATTTAGACATAAAATGATAATAATCATTATGAAAATAAGAAGAAGAAGAAGAAGAAAAAGAAGGAGAAGAAAAAGAAGAAGAACAATAACAACAACGACAACAACGATGATAATTCCAGTCAACTTTCAGAAATAATCCCACTCAAAACAACTGCCCTCCCTTTGCCTCTCCTCACGTTCCCTACCTACTCCACGGACATCATCTCCATTTTAAACCAAAGCCAGTGATGTTGTCTGGACTACAGTACACACGCTTGGCAAGTAATCTTGTGTGGAAAAAAAATCTCACGACATCTATTTGAATAATAACAGCGGAATCAATATAATTGGCTGTCCACCCCCCCAAAATGTTCTTCCGAAGGCATACTTTCAGGAACCCATGCAGGTTAAACATAGTTTGAGCCAAGCGAGTGCTGTGTGTGAAACAAGTTCTTAATCCCCAAATCAGATGGTGCTCGTAGTAAGTGGATGATAACAGCAAGGTGGCCATCAACGTGTACCACATGCAGACCAACAGGGACGAGGCGTCATGGTCTGTGGCGCTGAGGAGAGAGGCACAGTACGCCACCCTTCTCCCGTCTACCGTTGTTGCTCCTTTGTCTTCCACCTATGTCAAGTGGACGGCTGGGGGGGAGGAACACCCCTTCTCCTCCCAAAGCCACGCCTTGTTTTGATCTTTTCTGACAGCGCCTCTTTTTCGCCTGGGGCCTGGAGTCGTCGGTGGGAGAACAATCACCGGACGCTTTGATTGATGGTCAGTGCGCCGTCATGGTCAGTGTATGGTTCACAACGTGTCAACAGCTCGTAGGTGTTGACACTGATCCTGTCATCCATTAGGAAAAAAAAAAGGTCTGCAATAACCCGTTTATTTATTACTAGCTTTTGCCAGCCATGTATATTGTTTCGGGAGAAAATACAGCAAGGCAGACCCCATCTCTATTACTACTGTACATCAAAAACCAATACATCAAATCAAACATTGTAGACCTTATGAAGCGTCAGTATTCCCGACAAACAAAAGCCGAGTAAAAAGTAGTTCAAAGGGAGACAGTTGAAAACCTGGCCGGACAACAGTCACCGGCAGCAAAAGGGGCTGCTCTCTACCCCTCCCATCCCCAGTCACCGGCAGCAAAAGAGGCTGCTCTCTACCCCTCCCATCCCAGGAAGATTTCACACACACGACCTCCCTCACTGGTCAGTTTGAACTTTCAGCGTCGGCCGGAAACTGAGGCTGTTGTGGTCACAATGAGATGTGCCTGGTCATTCACTGGCTGTCTGAAGCCCCGACAGCGGACAAAACAGTGAGCTGTAAATCTTGACAATGTGAGTTGTCGCAGCCATTGCTTTGCCCCCTTGTACAAAAGAAAGCCCTCTCGAGTGTCCCACTGTCGCTCTCCTCCCTCTTCAGTGGATCATTATCTCAGCAGAGAGCTTTCGCCCCAGTCCAGCAGATCGCAGTCGAGCACTCAAGTCCTGCTTTGATCAACCGTTTTTTGTAAGGATGCTCACGTTGTCCCCTGCCTTTTCCCGTCTCGCGGATACTTTCCTCTTGCCATCTTCCCAACCGAGCTGGGAATTAGGGGTGATTTATGCTGATCGGTTAATCCCGAGTCAAATAATCACTTCATGATGGTAGGTTGTATTTGATTTCACTTTCCTTCCTCAGTTCCTGGCTCTTTTTCTGAACCCCCGCCCCCAATCCACAACCCTTCACCTCTCTACTACCATCTCTCTGTGTGTGCTAATCATGGGTTAGAGAGGGAAGACAGTGTAATCATAAGAGTGAGAATGGAAGAGGCATCATAAATTTGTCACTATTACAGACAATGGTTAATTCAGGAGGTGGTAATGAATGACGTTTAAATTTGAAGTTAACAATGAAAAGTAGTAAATTTGAATATTTCCTAAAAAAAATCATAATTTGTCTTGACAACTGACTTTAAAAAGATGGCACAATAAGCACATCTTCAACCCCCAACAGACCACTGGTCCCCAAGTACCTGAACTAAAGAGAACGTCGTTTTATACTGGAGATTTATTTAATTATGGTTGTCGGTACCAGTTCAGACAGACCGACAGACCGACAGACAGAGAACGTACATCAACGGAGAGAAGCAGACAGAAACACAAGACATGGTGCGAAAATGAGAAGGCAAATTATCAAATGTTTGAGCTCGGAAATCCGGAGGTTGAAAACAGAAATGTTAAATGCTTTTTTTTTTGTTTGTTTGCTCTTATTCCACAGTGTTTTTTTTTTTTCTTATTCACCTCTTCTTCTCCCATACCCCAAATTCTTCAGTCTAAGCCACTACTTTCAAGGATGAGTAGAGATAAAATCATAACCGAACGCGTAAATTGATGCCATCTGTGTTAGCGTATGATGCAGAACAGCATGTGTAGTGTAGCTACGACCGAAGATCAAACAAACGAATGAGTAACCCGATATAGTTTATCGACTGATCAATCACGCTTGAAATCTCACGACGGGTCTAATACTATACTTTTAATGTTAGTTTTATCACAGTTCAGAAGGTTTATGTTTGCGGGTCTTAAGTTGGCAATCGCTGAACTAGATCACAGTGTTACGCTCATTACTGTCTTTCTCAAGGCCATCGGCAAAACTGAGCAAAGCAATCGATCAATCACTTTTATGTTTCAGTTTGAAACTGGTGGTACGACAGAAGAAGATGGATGCGTGTTATACATCCGTAACAACACTGTCTGTTGTCCACTCTCATACGTTTCAAATATGTTTCAAAATTAAGACGATGTGGAAAACACCACAACACACAAACCCTCTGCCCCCCCCTCCCCCCCACTCTGATACGTTTCAAATATGTTTCAAAATTAAGACGATGTGGAAAACACCACAACACGCAAACCCTCTGCCCTCCTCCCCACTCTGATACGTTTCAAATATGTTTCAAAAATTAAGACGATGTGGAAAACACCACAACACGCAACCCTCTGCCCTCCCCTCCCCCACTCTTATACGTTTCAAATATGTTTCAAAATTAAGACTATGTGGAAACACCACAACACACAAACCTCTGCCCCCCCACTCTGATACGCCCCCTTACTCTGATACAAGCTTCAAATATGTTTCAAATTAAGACGATGTGGAAAACACCACAACACACAAACCCTCTGTCCCCCCTACTCCCCTGCTCCCCCCGCCCCAAATCCCCGTTGCTATCCCCCCACTTTCCTGTCGGTTTCTCACTCACTTTCCCTCATCTGTCGATGTCTGTCGACTGTTCGTAAAGGAAATAAGAGTAACGTGCGTCTGACTATTAATAGACCTTTGTGTAGAGTTATTCTTCAGACTATGAAAATATACAATAATTTAAAACTGAAAAAAAAACCCCAACTCTTTGAGGCAGGCAGTGGAATGAACAACAAAGTTAACACGGTATGTATCAGCTGGCTCTCTCTGTTTGCCTGACCGAAGCATGCTCTCTCTCTCTCTCTCTCTGTGTCTCTCTCTCTGTCTCTCTCTGTCTCTCGCTCTCTGTCTCTCTCTCTCTGTCTCCCTCTCTCTGTCTCTCTCTCTCTGTCTCTCTATGTCTCTCTCTCTCTCTCCGTCTCTCTATGTCTCTCTCTCTGTCTCCCTCTCTCTCTCTATGTCTCTCTCTCTCTCTCTGTCTTCTCAAGTTCCAGTCCCTGCACTTGCGCATGTATGTATGTATGTATGTGTGTGTGTGTGTGTGTGTGTGTGTGTGTGTGTGTGTGTGTGTGTGTGTTTATTATCGGTTTTTGAAGATTGATACCCCACCACTGCACCAAAATGAGTTACGTAAAAGGACTCTCTCTCACACACACACACGCGCGCGCGCGGGCACACACACACACACACACACACACACACACACACACATCACACACACACACACATCACACACACACACACACACACACACACACACACATACACCGAAACGCGCGTGCGCGCGGCCGGCGTACACCCACGCTGCACATCAAGACATAAGATAAGTATACACAGTGGTCTGGTCTGGCTTCAAGCTCAAGTTATGCATCATCAGTTCAGTAGTTCTTGGAACAAACAATTGGTACTACACAGAGAAATACACTTTTGAAACAGAGCAGTGTATTTCTACTGTTAAAAGAAATAACTGAGCCAGGTATGCTGGTTTTATGGCTTTACCAGCCAAAGATGGGAGAGGGGAGCTCACTTTTTGAAAACTTTCCCTCGACAGCAAGTTCGAGCACTTCGTCTGGCCACACCACTCGCAGTTACTTCCCTTTAGTCACAGCAGTTACTTCCCTTTAGTCACAGTCGGTAAAAAAAAAAAAAATGCTCGGGTCGGCTGGCCGATGAAACAGTGCATCTGTACCTGAAATGTCTGGTTACCTGGGGGGTGGGGATGGGGGTGGGGGATGGGGGAGTTTTACCCGACCCCCAACGCTAATCCCCTCGTGGTCAATAAAAGTGGCTACACAACCGTCTTACTCCCCAACAAAAGGCCCTCCCTAGCCAAGCTCAAACGCTCCAAAAGGCTTAACGATGTCGAAGAGAGAGGAGGAGGAGGAGGAGGATTCCTCCACAACTGTCCACGGATGTTTGCACCATCATAATATAGAGCTTTTATGACCATAACCGGCTGGGAAGACAAGACCCACCAGTCAGCACTCTCTCCAGCAGGTCCACGGGAGGAAGGATGTGACGTTTTATAGGCAAGCGGGATGCGTGGTTCAAAGTGGGTGTTAGCCCGACCGAGTGGGCACTTGGAACTGGCAAGGCGAGGACTGGGAGGAGGACGCCAGCAGAACAGCCGGCCCCGTCTGTTTGCTTCTGCTTCCCTCTGTGTGTGTGGGTTCCTAAAGTTGGTGGACAATGTGGTGGAGTAAATGCACTGAAGGGTTATCAAAAGATCAAAGCTTCGCTCGACTGCCGACCATTTCTTTCCTCCCTTTGATAATCCCGACTGCGTCTAACGTTACAGTCCCCAAGCATCCTTTTTTATGTCCACGGATGCGTTTTTAGACATTATGCACACGATTATGATCATGAAGAATTTCCACCATCCAGATAATTGGTTTTAAAGAATCTTTAATTATTCAACAATACACGTGATTACAATGCAATGAATAACAAAAAAGAGCATCAACAAGCTTAAAGCTTATACTGTGCTCACAACGTTGCACTTCAATTTTATCACGGCGGCGGATGAACCATATTATCAATTGTATCAAATAACATTCATAAACAGCAAGTAATGAAATAATGAAATAAAACAAACAAACAAACAGTTCATAATATAGTAAAATAATGCTAATATCAATAGTAACATGAGATTAAATTTATTATCATCATCCAGATAATCTATAGAAGGTGCACGACT